>JASVEL010000022.1:0-167777 GCA_032618575.1 Nicotiana noctiflora | reverse complement strand
ATATATATATATATATATATATATATATATATATATATATATATATATATATATATATATATATATATATATATATATATATATATATATATATATATATATATATATATATATATATATATATATATATGATCTCGGTAGATATTATATTTGTACCCATAATTTTATTGGTAAAATGAGTTCAACCATGTTTCACAAATTTACTTGGATCAATGGTAATTCTTTTGGGAGAAAAAGATTTTAATTGTAGAGAAAACATAAGTAAAATTAATAAATTATCAATCTTCATATATAAGAAAATAACAACGAAATGAGACTTAATGTTTTTTATTTTTTTATTTTTATATATGTTTGTCAGTGAGGTCAGCTTTAATAAAATTGGGTATGGTTGACCAACTAGTTTAGATTTTGCCTCCGGGTCGAGAATCGTCGGAGTAGTCATAAATCATAATGCTCTAAGATGATGTTATAGGTGACCTTCATTTTGTTTTTTTTTTGTTTTTTAATTTTTTTTGTATAATATTCTAATTTAATTAACAAAAAACTGTATCCTTAGGCTAAACAATTCTTCCAATGACAAGATTTTTGTTTTTAATTTATAAAAAAAGGGCTAATTGCTGAATTTTTATTAGAAGGTAAAGTGAGTAACTAAGCATAATCATGACATCCATCTAATTAAGCTCATTAAGAATATTACTCGTTGAAACAAGACAATTAATAAAAAAAAAGCTATATATTTGGTGTTCTTAGTATTTATTATTGTGATGACTTGATAGGTCATCTTATATTTTGGAACCTTATTATGTGTTTCGAAGCCTTAAAAATCTCATTTTAGCCTTTCTCGATTTGCATGCACAGTCCGAGTATTTTTTCGTAAGGCATATATGTAAAAACTAAAAAAATAAGAAATTTTGCCTTAATAATTCATTTAAGTTGAATTCGATCAACATTTTGAGCAAACGAACCCGGATCAGTATTTTGACGGTCTCGGTGGGTCCGTATCGTAATTTGTGACATGCACGTATGCCCTAAATCAAATTTGGAGGTCTCTAACTCGAGTTATTAATTTTTGTTGAAAATTGCAATTTTGAAAGTTTAATGATTCTAAAAATTAACTGATGTTTGGTCTTGTTGATACCGGGTCTGTGTGGTGGAATCGGGTTGCCCGTGCTGTTGTTGATGTTACTACGGTAAAATAAGCGAGGATCGACATATATGGACTACAATAATAGGATCACCCACCGGGGTAGATACATGGACAAGTAAGGCAAGACATCTTCGGGTCGTGCCCAAATGATGAGCAAAATAAGAAGACACATAAGAATAGGTGGATCCAAGATCAAATAAAACTAAGGCATCCCTGTGGCAGACTAAAATAATACCTATGATAACTGCATTCGAGGCAATATCATCTAACCTGCCCTGAATAGCATAGAAGCGGGCCTGACCACTACCCGATCGGCCTCCCCCTCTCGGGCGACCCCTGACCGCCTGTCCTTCACCCCTAGCTGGTGGGGCAGGCACTGAAGATACTGGGCCAGAAGATGAGGGCTGAACCATCTGCTGAGATGAACTGGCTGCACGGCGAGGACACTCCCTCCGCACATGGCCGAACTCACCACACTCGTAGCAACTCTCGGGTGCTGGGAACTAGGACTGAAGGGAACCCTCGCGCCAGAATGGCTAGCTGATGCACTCGGCCGGGATGAACCTTGAACAGATGGGGCATGAGACGAGCTCTACGCTGGAAGTGCACTGAGAGATGGATGACTCTACCGAGAGTCCTGATAACACCGACCAGAAGATCCACCACGATACTCAGGTCTAGCTGACTGTGCGGGCCTGAAAGAACATCCCCGACCCTACTGAAACTGGCTCCTCGAAGGAGCGCCACTATGACTACTAGAACCTCGAGATATCTTGGCTTCCCTCTCCTCACGATACAGGCGGCGAACTGCTTCAATATCTCGTGATATATCCACCACCTCCTCAAAGGTAGCACCCATCACTCACTCTCTGGTCATCAGAATACGAAGAGGGTAGTGGAGACCATCAACAAACCTCCGGATGCGCTCACGGTCTATCGGAACCAACCAAGCTGCATGTCGAGATAACTGAGAAAATATCATCTCATACTATGTCACTGACATCTCTCCCTGCTTTAGCCCCTCAAACTGTCTGCCAACTCCTCCCTGCGAGACTGCGGTACATAATTCTCCAGGAAGAGAGTGGAGACGTGTTTCCATGTCGAAGGTACTGTCCCAATAGGCCTACGCCGCTCATATGCCTCCCACCATGTGAAAGCTGCTTCGGTAAACTGAAATGTTGTAAAAAACACACCGCTTGTCTCAAGAATCACCGCTGACATCTGTTAAGAAAACCCTGGGCATCCTTGCCCTCAGCTCCGTTAAATGTTGGAGGATGAAGTCTACCAAACCTCTCGAGGAGATGCTTCTCATCCTCGAGCATAACTGGAATCATATACTCTTGAGCTGGTACCACTGGTTGAGCTGGAGGTGCCTCTAGGGTCTATAACCCCTGTGGTCCCTGAAATCCCTGCTCCGGTGTGCGAGCAGCGGGGGGTTAGATTGAAACTTGAAGAAGAAGAAGAAGAAGAAGAAGAAGTAGAAGAAGAAGAAGAAGAAGAAGAAGAAGAAGAAGAAGAAAAGAAGAAGAAGAAGAAGAAGAAGAAGAAGAAGAAGAAGAAGAAGACATGACATATATCATATTGCAGCAATTGCAGATAAATTGTAGACTATTTTTTGAAAAAAGATTTTGTAGAAGTTTTAGTTGTTTTGGATTTGTGAAAACAGAAAATAATACATCTATAATCAGAATTCAAATAATCTATAATTTATCTACAAAATATCTACAAACTGGATACATTGAATTTTAATATCCCAATTCCCATTTCAATTGCATAATTGCCATTTTCGACATAATTGCATTTTTTACATAAGATTTGTAGAATTTTAGCCGTTTTTGATTTGTGAAAACAGAAAATAAAGCACCTACAATTAGAATACAAATAATGTATAATATATCTACAAATATATACAAACTTGGTACATGAATTTTTATATCCTAATTCCCATCCAATTTTAGCATAATTATAATTTTTGACATAATTAAGTTTTTTCAGAAGATTTTTAATAAAGTTTTAGCCATTTTGTATTTGTGAAAACACAAAATAAAGTATCTACAATCAGGATAAAAATAATTTATAATTTATCTATAATTTTTGCAGTATGTCTTCTTCTTCTTCGAGTTTCAATTTGAATTTCAGTCAAAACGAAGTCTAATCTTCACCAAAACCCCTCAAAATTGAGATATAAACTCCAAACCATATTTTTGATTATTTTCAACAACATCCAATCCAAGTAAATATAATTTTTGAAAACCCAAATTTGAATTCAAAGCTTTCAACCTTTTTAATAGCTATCAATGGTGAAAAATATCTGAAAGAATATTACTTCCATAATTGTAGCGCGCCTAAATAG
This sequence comes from Nicotiana noctiflora, assembly GCA_032618575.1. NCBI lineage: Eukaryota > Viridiplantae > Streptophyta > Magnoliopsida > Solanales > Solanaceae > Nicotiana > Nicotiana noctiflora. The sequence continues at coordinate 164,277 of JASVEL010000022.1, read as the reverse complement.
GAATATCTAGAAGAATATGATTTGATCGGATTTAAGTCAAATCTTTTTAGAATATTCTGTTCCTCAATTTTGGCTCTACAAATTAGGAAATAAGCTACTATTAATTAGTATTTAATGATTGGTATAATAACTATAAAAAATATGGATAGGGCGGGTACATTAGAAACTATGCATGTTTTTTGTAATAAGCTTTCATATATGGTATATGAAAGAAAAAATCTCTAAGAACAATGAAGACTTTTGGAATTTATGGTCCTAAACAAATCCAAATGTGGGCCTAGAATATTTGTGTGGTTATAAAAGCTTCTCAATTAAGGGTAGAGTTGTAAGTTGCTAAATCGTTACCAAATTTAGCAAGGGTTTATTCTTTTTGGATCATAACAAAAAGGAAATAGGTTCACATAAACTGGAACAGAGAGAGTGTTTCGATCAAAACACTCACGCAAGAGCACGTGATCGTCAAGTAATAAAGTAGTAAGTAGAGTATCGTTCCCATGAAGACTTGTGATTAACTTTTGACTGATTCAACCTCAATTAACTTATTGATCCAAGAGATTTCTGACAAAATATAGTTGTCTCTAATTTACTGCCTAAAAATATCAACTACTAAAATAACTAGAATAATCAACTAAACACACAGTAATTTTGAATAACAATCAATAGGGAAGAATATTCCAGCGTCACGGGTTAGGTAACAATCATGTTGCATTCTTGAATAACTAATTGATTTATTTGGATTATTGATTAACAAGGTAGATAATGCTCATAATGATCTTTCGACTCCTTACTCGCCTATTCAAATTAACTCAATGCCTATATGTCTATAGAATTAAGATTAACAATAATGCGTTTAAAGTTAATGTATTTCAACCAAGCAAGGCTATTAGGTATATGTCTATCCTAATTGCGAACCCGTTCCCCGATGCCCAAGTTTAAAAACTTGCTCTATTTAATTCTATATGCAATCCAAAGTTCCCACTTTCGAGTTCAAGTCTAGATTCGTAGATACTATTTCACTATTAGCTACTCAGCAAAATAATTGAGAACAGAATTAAAACAACCCAATATGATAAAATCAACTTCGTTAAATTAAATACTGAACCACAACAATTATATTTTACCCATGACCCTAGAACAATGGGTTTTAGCTACTCATAGCCGTGTTCATCTCAATAATATTTAATTTCATTCAAACGTAAAAACAAGAATAAGAAAAGAAGAACTTGATGTTGGATTTTCCTCCTTGCCTCTTGCCTCTATATTTCTTGCACTAAACTATGAAAACCTTGATATTTTACTCCTTGGGTGAGCTTGACTTTATATAGGTTGAGTGAATTTTCCTCCAAGTTTCAAAATTTTCCCCTAACAGACACTTTCTGGAACTGGGACTAGCGCGAACGCGTTGATGTTCGCGCTATACTTCGCGCTAGTTTCCTAATATACTACCTCCTCTACTGGACTAGCGCAAACGCGCTAGACCTCGTGCTAGACTTCTTGCTACTTCAGGCTATTCTTCTTCAAATTTTTGTCTAGTCTTTGCGCACACACAACTGCAAGGGGTCTTTCTTCCAATGTAGCTTCAAGCACCGCTTTAAGGCATCTTCTAGGCTCACCATCCTGCAATGTATAAAATTCACAATTAGAGCCCATTTTGCATCATTTAACTATATTATGACGATGAAACATAATCAAGCGGGAGCATAAACAATCGCCAAATTACCTAGACTTAGCCTAATATCAACACCCCACACTTGATTCATTGCTCGTCCTCGAGAAATCAAACTATACTCTCTAGAGGTTCATTCACTCAACAATTTCCCTTAATGCATTACACCAGAACAATTCACATATGCTACGCCTAATAGTGAACAATCTCAGCCTCAAAAGTCGACTCTCAAATGCCACGCAATATTTACACTTTCTCAAATTACTCTACTTGGAAGCCAAGACTTGCTTTTCTTTTTACGAGTCATATGCTCTCACAATCACAACTAAGAAAATAAAATCAATTCATACATTCGAATTTCATGCTCACATAAATCAAAGAAAATCACTCACACTCACAAAAGAAATTATATGCATGCAATTGGTACCATAAGCTTGCCCTTAATGTAAATTTCTACTAATGTAGGCTTGCTCGATCTAAATCAATTATGACTTTTTCATGATTGTAATGTGGGCTAAGGGACGAGTAGTGTGAGCACGTGATTTTTGCCTTACATGAGAATTACTCCCAAAAAATTCAAAAAAAATAAAATAGTTTTGTGTTGTGCGTGATTTTTGTGATTCTTGCGTTATTTTTTCTCTCATTATGTGCATTATTATATATAAATTCATGTTTGTGCTTTAGAGTAATTAAGTCGTTTTCACGAAAATGAAAAATAACAAAAATATGTATTTTTACATTTAATGTTTAAAGTTTAGTTGTAGGACATGATTTTAATGTGTTAGTTAACATGTTAATTGTTGTTCAAATATTGATATTTGTGTAGTTTTATTCAGTGATTTTACAAATTAATTAGGAATTTTTGTTCAATTATAAAGAAGGGAAAGAATTTGTTTGGAAATTAAGAAAGAAATCCGAATAGGGCTTCAAATCCGGAGCCCAAAACATTCCTAGCCCAAAACAGGTCATTACCCAATACAAGGCCCATACATCTCCTTATGTAACGCCTGATCTGCACCATTGGATTAAGTCAATCCAACGGCCAAGATCATTAATCCAAGCCCAGCCCCATTACGCATTAAAACGACACCGTTTAGATTAAGTAATTTGATCTGAGCCGTTGGATTCTTATGATCCAACGGTTTACATTATTTGGTTAATTTTAAACATACCAAAGAACCCCAATACCCCCGTACCCGCTTTCATTCTCCCAGACCCCTTCTTCGTCTCCCTCAGAGACGATAAGAAACCACCGTCGAACCACCGCCCACCGCCTACCGGAAATCTCCTCACGGCGGTTCCGGTAGGCCAAACCACCCCAAATTAACACCGTAAAATCTCCCAAGCCCCCTCTACATGGATCCGTTAGTCGTTAGTCTCGAATGTTACTCAAACGTCTCGAATATTCGTTTGAAACTCGCCGGAACTTGGACATCTACCCCAACTGACCCCAAATTCATGCCAAGCCTCCCTCTAGCCTCCCTCACACCCCTACTAACCCCGGCTTCGCTCGAATCTTACTAGAAATGTTAAAGCTCTAAAGTCGAGCCTCAAGAACCCTAGAACCCAAAAATTAGGGATTTCGTCGAGTCAACGGTATTTGAAGGCAATAGACCTTAATTGGAGTGTTTTTCGGTGGAAAAACACTTCAATTAAAGTCCGTTTACTTCAAAAGAGTGCAAACTCGAAGTCTTTGGAGCCGAGTCCGTCTAATTTCTTGAGGTATCCCATTTCTCATTCTCTTCCTTCTGTTTTGTTGTTGTGTTCATTATATTAATTTAGTTGTTCGTTTCTATCTGTTTTGTATTTGATTTTAATCTTTTTTGCTTCTACAGCGTAAGACCTTTTATTTGGTCATTCTTGTTTTTGCTTATATGTCGGAGTAGATTGCGATATAGAAACACGAATTGGCTGTAAACGATACTGTCAAGTAGTGAATTCTGCATTTTTTCATGTTTCGTTTGCTTGAGCACTTCGAATCACTAAGTCGATGATTGATTGTTGTTCCTTATGTGAATTATACGAATGTTGTTGATTAGTCTCGTAGATCTATTTATTGGAGTTTTATGGCAGAAGTTGACACTGTAAATCACATTGTGAATCACTGTTTGGATCGAGATTTTTCTTTCTTTTGAACTGTTGTTTAATTAAGTGGTGAATTGGATATAGTTGTTGTTAGTTAAGGATTGAAGGGTGTAATTGATGAAGTGTAGTGCACATTAGGACTGCTGGTGGAACCTGCTGTACAGCAGAGTTCCCCACCAATGTCCCCTGATTATTAATTAAAAAAAAGGCCCCATGCTTAGACATATTGTAGTGACAAACCAGTGTCAGAGAGGCTAGGAATATCATGGGCTAGGCAGAGAATATAATGGGCAAGGGTTTAGTTTAAGTGTGGCACCATTAGGAGTTGAAGTTAAGAAAAAGCTATATAGATAGAGGGACTGGCCGTGAGAGAGGAAGACACATACATAGACACACATACAGATCTTAGACAGAGAAAAGATATACATTTTAGAGAAAAGAAGGAAGAAAACATTCTGCTTCTTTTTTGCTCACTATTTCAGTCAATCTTTGAGTCTTTTGAGCTATATCCTGATACGACATTGGTCTTTTGAAGTTCTTGAAGTAATCGTTAGGTATTTTGGAAGTTAAAACAGGTCTATTGGGACTGTTTTGGTGTTATTCTTAGGTCTTTCGACATTGTTGATCAAAGCATTGGGTTGTTTGGTTTTTGAGTCTTGTTGGGGTTTCAAGTGCTCCTTCCTGGGTGTGCTCTTAAATCCCTGGACATTGTTTCATTGGCTTGGATTGGATCTTGTACTGATTTATTGCATCTTGTCTCTGGATTTGTGTTTCTGCTGGATTGTTTTGTTAAAACTAGTTGTTGCTGGATATTGTTGTTGGGTGTCTACTACTGTTGTTGTTGTTCATTGCTACTGCTTGTCATCTGTTGCTGATTGAATCTCATTTCCCTTCTTATTTGAAAATTCCAGGTACACCTTCATAGCCTTTAATGATCTGAAAGTTTGATCTATGTGCATGAACAATTTGGAGAATCAATAAGGAAGAGTTATTATCTGTTCATTTGAGTTTCCTTAGAACCATTATCAGCTCTTAATGTTCAACTTAGCTATTCATGTTTAATTATAACTAGAATAGCAGTTTGTATTATCTGATGTACATTGGATTGTAATAGTACTGTTTTGAGACTATTTTTGACTTGTGGATTGTGAATTGATTTTATGTTACGATAAGATGAATCCATGTAGTTAGTAGTTTTATTTTGGTTAACTTTCGTTACTAGTGTAGTATAATTCGAATTTATATGACAGTTATATTTTACAACTTGGAAACTGAACTAATAATCAGTACGTAAGCCCTTGTTATGTTAAGCAATAAATAGTCTTGGTAATGCGATTTGTGAGTAAACAAACATAGTTTGAATTAGCCTAAACATAGCTAGTGTATTTTTGAGTTTTGGGTCATTAACCTATTCATGTACATGTATTAAGCAAAAATAATGCAACCAAGTAGTTATCACTGTTGTTAAATTCGCATTCATGTTTCCAATCTAATTGTCATCTTTAACAACATGTAGGAATCACTAAGAGATAGATAAATAAAATAGTTGGTCGCCTATGTTTTTCTTTTGAATTGAGTGAAACATGGATCTAAAGTAAGATCAAGGGGTAGGTATTAATGTAATTTCAAAAAAAAAAAAAAATACAATGCAAAGCCGTGCAAATTCAGCTAGATAATTAATTGTTGGGCCATTTTTTATTGAAACTACATGATTGGGCCTTTTAGGACTCTACTGGTCATGCCTTGGTTTTGGGTGAGGACTATAGTCCTTATTCGAGTTTTGGATTAAACTAAATAAATTCAAAAGTAATGGTCTTTCATATGTTATAATTAGTTAATTAACTAGGATGTTTTTTTTAATTAAAAAATATATATATAAATAATTGTAGTGGATTTAGGATTGCCATTTAAACAATATATGAGATGAGCCTCGATAGAAGATCAAATACACGGGTCCCTAATTAATTATTATGTAAATATAGACTCGGGAAGGCCGTTTAGTGAATTTCACGGTCTTTCACAAAGTTAACAACACGATAGACTCTTTAGGCACGATTTGTAAATAAAATACTTTCCTAATTACGGGTGCGCATTTATGTGACCCAAATCTTACTCTCGGCGAAACTAAGGCGCATTAAAGTCACACGCGTACCGGTTGCGGTGTGACTCGAAATGTGTTTTCGTGACGTCGCAATTCTTCTAAAACTAAAAGCGGAACATTAAAAGCACATGAATCGAAATACATAAAGAAATCAGATAAAAACAAAGATTGCAATCGAGCGACCGTGCTAAAACCACGGAATCCGGGAGTGCCTAATACCTTCTCCCGGGTTAACAGAATTCCTTATCCAGGTTTCTAATTTCGCAGACTGTAATACAAAGTCACAAATTTTCTCGGTTCGAGATTTAAACCGGTGACTTGGGACACCATTATTTTTCCAAGTGGCGACTCTGAATTAAATAAATAAATCCCGTTTCGATTGTCCTTTAATTGGAAAAAACTCCCTCGCGCTCTCGTGGGTGCGAAAAAAGGAGGTGTGACAGCTCTGGCGACTCTGCTGGGGACTACCGACCCAGAACTTCGGTTCAGGGTTTAAGAATTCGAGCTCAGTTAAATTGCTGTTTTTGTCTATATCCGATTTTATTATATGTTTAATTAATGTGCTATATGTACAAACTGCTATATGTTTACCGCTTTGATATTGCGTGAACTGTATATAAAACTGTGCCGAAAACCCTTCACTTCTCACCCCCGGGGATGTGCTCACTGGTTGAGACTCCTTATTCTGTTAGTGTCATACACCAAAATAATAAAGAGGCTCGGAAAGTTTCTAAGTCGGTTGGCCTTTTGGTTCCCGGAAAGGAGCTCCTTCCTCAGGCCCGAGTTGTCCGCTTGGGTACACAGTCTAGATCATGTACCGAGGTTTTGAACTTAGAATAACATAACCGCATACCGGATCCCTAGTAGGAAACGCTTATTTGCATCACGTTGCATTTGACTTAGGGGACTCAACACAGGGGTTGGGTCCGTCTAGGACAGGCAACCCGAAATGAAAAGACCATCCTGCTATACCATGTTTGTTTTAAGCATTTATTCGAACTTGCATGCTGACCGGCTTTTAAATACTGAAGAAAAACAAAAAAACAAAAGGAAACAGTATGGAGAAATAGATATTTTTCAGAAAATACAAAATGTGCTTTACCAACAAATCAATAATTTAGTTTGCTAATAAAAGACGACGGAAGGTTGACTCTGCCAACAAAATGGTTTCTTAACAAATGTGTTTTCTTTGCCGGTCAATAAAAGAAAAATAGTTTGTTTTGATGGACCGAACTACGCGGGTTTGATTCTCACCGGATGTGAGATACGTAGGCAACCCCCGTCGGGTCCAACTTGCCCTTTTTCAAAAAAAAAAAAATACCAAAATCTTAAAATTTTGAAAAAAATAGTCCAATCATTGCCAGCCAAAATGATCTTCTTCTTTAAATAAATGTGCAGGATGAGCACGATTCGAAATGAACCCTTTTCACTCATGACTAAAATCCCGGTACAAATACGACTATGGTGGGATGATCTAGGCAAAGAAGGGCAGGATGAAGTTAAAAAATATTTGAAAGGTCTCACAGGTTTGCTTGAAATAAAGCCTCGAGGGGATATCATAAGAGCATTAGTCACATATTGGGACTCCGCGCACAATGTCTTTCACTTCTCGGACTTCGAGCTCACCCCAACTGTGGAGGAGATGACCGGATACATTGGAAACACTGATATACCATTGGGGCATCAATATCTAATCGCCCCCAGGGTTGTCGCCATACACCGATTTTTAGACTCACTGAAGACAGCCAGAACGGTACGTAACCCAGATCTAGCACAAGGGTTTTGTACTTTAAGCTTCATCTATCAAAGGTACGGTCATGTGGGAGGTTTTGACAAGCCGGAGAACAAATTATGCAGCAAGGGTAATCGCCAGAAATGGGAGGAGCATAGACGAGTTGCCTTCGTGATAGCCTTCTTAGGACTCGTGGTATTCCCGAGGAAAGACGGGAACATTGATATAAAGGTAGCCGGAGTCGTCAGTACTTTGCTTGACCAAAGCGAAAGTACTCTTGCTCCCATGATACTATCAGACATATATCGAGCTCTCACAGCCTGCAAAGCCAGAGGAGATTTTTTCGAAGGCTGTAATTTACTGCTACGGATGTGGATGATCGAGCACCTGTGTCGCCGCACCCAATTCTTGAGATATGGGTTGGTTGAGAAAACTTTCATAAGCGAATTCTATACAAGGATTGATAGGACCGTCTTGCCTGAAGGAACCTTGGCATGGAGGGCATACTTTAGGCCCTCGGCGCAAGTCAAATACAATGGACGTTGGGTTGTTTACCGATAGACAGAATCGTGTACATGCCAGCGGCTAGGTCCCACTTTCTCTTAATGAGACTTAAGAGCATTCTACCTTATGTGCCCCATCGGGTTTTGAGACAGCTTGGGAGGTGCCAGATAGTACCCAAAGAAGAAGACCTGAGTACCCAGGTCATTGAAATTGGTCCCGATGGTCAATTCCCGGAAGCAAGGGTCCGCCAGATCTGGAGCAAATGCCAATATCTGGAGGCAAACACTTGTGTGCAGGATCGAGCTAGAGGAGAGGTTGTACCCGGATATCTTACTTGGTACAAAGGAGAAACATCGGGTGAAAGACCAGCCAAAAGACCTCACCTCAGGGAATTTGCTGAAGCGTCACAAGAACAATGGGACTGGTTAGCTAAGGAAGAGGTTTACAGAACAAGGATTGGCAAGATAGAGCAACGGGTCCAAAATCTCCAATTTGAAAAGGATATGCAAGCTGCCGCTGACGAAGGAGATAAAAAGAAGTTGGCACAAGAAAATGACTTTTTGAGAACTCAAATCCAACAAATGAAAAGGGATGCTGACAGACAGTTGAGGAGTCGAGCAGACGAAAAATTGATAAAGGGTTTGAAAAATCAAGTTGCCGATGTCCAAAGAGAATTGGAAGAGTCAAAGACCCAAACAATGAGGATCCGTGCTAGCTGGAGAAAGGAGGCACATCAATAGGCACTCCACCTACAACGGGTGGAAGAAGATTACACCGAGATCATCACCACTCTAAGGGAAGCAAACGTTATCCTCAGGGAGCGGGTTTTCAAGCAAGCCCGAGATGCCAGAGCAGACCTCGACCGTTGTCACGATTTAATGGCCCGACTGCAAGAACAAGTGGATAGGCTCTTAGACCAAGTCCCCAACAATGCTCGAAGATTGGGGGCGAAAAACCAACAGATAGAACGGCTACTCGGAGAAAGGGACATGATCAAGGACAGCAATTGGAGAAATCGGGCATTATGTCACCATGAAGTGCTTAGCTTGTGAACAAATGCCCCGCACCGCCCTTTTTGCTTCGGTTATGGGCTATGTTCATCAGATCATGAGAGAGTTAAGGGGACTACACAAAGACCTCACACCAAGGCCCGCGGCAAGGCCGAATGATGCCTCGCGGGCCCCCAGGAATCTAAGAGCATTAGACTTTTGATTAAAAATGTATTTTTGAAACTTTGAGCCAAGTTGGTTGGCATTTTATTCTCGAGTCAAGCATTTCTTTTATTTTGTTGATTATTGTAAGACAGGAGGGGTTGTTCTGATGGTAAGCAACCCCCACTTCCAACCGAGATGTTGTGAGTTCGAGTCTCCCCAAGAGCAAGGTGGAAAGTTCTTGGAGGGAAGGATGCCGGGGGTCTATTTGGAAACAGCCTCTCTATCCCAGGGTAGGGGTAAGGTCTGCGTACACACTACCCTCCCCAGACCCCACTAAGTGGGATTATACTGGGTTGTTGTTGTTGTTGTTGTTGTTGATTATTGTAAGACAGGTTTTGTAACCATAAGAGTTTTGATATAAGAATTCCCGAATTTTGTCACAATCTTATTACCAGAACTACGCTCGGTCTGATTCACGCGGGGACGTGATACGTAGGCAATCCACATAAGATTCGACCACCACTAGAAAAGAACATGGAGGCTAATAACAATAAGGTTTTCAAGGATAATTGAAAAAGGGAAAAAAGAAAAAAAAAGAGAATGGGAAGATCAATAACAATAAAGTTTTTAAGGATAAGAAAAAGAAAGGCTAGAATGACGCATGCGAGGAATACATGTAGAAATGGTTAATTGATTAGGTGCATTGCATCCCAACGTGCGATAACATGCCTGTTAAATTCAGTAAGCTAACAAAGTTTGTTGCAATCCAGAAAAGTTTAGCAGTTGGTTTGACAGAATATACTGGCCGACCACCATTACCGTACTAGATCTAAAGGGCCAATTCCAGCAAGTATGTCCAGCTCCGGTAAAAGTCTCGAGGAAGAGAAATCAGAGATACGGATCATGAAAGAAGAGGTAGATCGGTTGAAACAGCAGATAACAGAGATGCACCTAGCCTGGGCTAGGGGACAGTCTTCGCCAAACCTCCCTACTCTCGCATCAGCTCCAGAACATCCACCTCTTGACCCTTCGACAAGCGCCCCACTCTATCCATACTATTAAGGGGAAAACCCTTATGCCACCCAAATTCCACCAGCCAAACAAAATCCTCCTCCGGTCACCCCTGTTTTTGTAGCAACCCCACCTGCTACCCTACAAAATTCGCCCGGTGAGCCGCATGTTCAAATCCACGACAATTCTTACTATCCTCCCGAGCCTACCTTTAGGGCTCCTGAACCGCATCCACACACCCCTCACTGGGATAACCCGGCCGAACCGGAAAAGCACTTCCAAAGTTCGGAACATGAGGAAGTTATTAGAAAAGTTAAAAGCCTGGAACAGTCCTTCAGGAATATGCACGGTTTGGGAAACCAGGTCAGTGTCGCTTACAAGGATCTGTGTCCATTCCCAGATGTCTAGTTGCCAGCCGGGTTCACAATGCCCAAGTTTGACCTATACGAGGGGCATGGTAATCCAGTAGCCCATCTTCGAGGGTTTTGTAGTAAAATGCGCGAAGCCGTAGGACGAGACGAGATTCTGATAGCTTACTTCGGTCAGAGTTTGGGGGGATCCGCACCAGAGTGGTACACTAAGCAGGATCCCAGCAGATGGTTTACATGGGATGATTTGGCTCAAGCATTCATTGGCCAGGTTCCAGTACAATCTTGAAATAGTCCCCGACCGCTTATCATTGCTAAAATTAGAGAAGAAACATGCCGAAAGTTTCAGAGAATTTGGTTTCCGCTGGAGGGAACAGGCAGCAAGGGTAGATCCGCCTATGGGAGAGAACGAGATGGTGGATTACTTCTTGCAGACACTGGAGCCAACCTATTTCGGACATCTAGTGACGTCCGTGGGTAAGTCATTCACCGAGGTGATAAAGATGGGGGCTATGATCGAGGAAGGCTTGAAAGCCAACAAGATTATGAGCTATTCAGCGTTGAAAGCCACCACCCAAGCTATTCAAAGTGGTACCAGAGGAGTGCTTGGGAAAAAAAGGAAAGAAGAAGTCACGGCAGTCGAGTCTGGAACATGGTTCAGAAAAGAGGCCCCGCACCCCAGTATAACCCGCCACAACTTCACCATCAAAATTACTTCCACAATCCATATAACCACCCGCAACACTACTATCCAGCACCCGATCCCCATTTTACCGTCCATCACGCACAGTCATATGCCATACCTCCCGTCCATGCACCATGGCGGGCACCAAATCCGCAAAATAATTATCCACCCCCAAGAGCGTATAGAAATCCCACGGGCGCGGGTTTTCGTCCAAACCAAGCATTCAAGAGCGACAGGGCACCAAGGCCAAAGACGTTTACTCCCTTGGGAGAGTCTTACACCAGTTTGTTCCACCGTTTGAAGCAAGTAGGGTTGCTAAATCCGGTCGAGGCTAAGCTACCAAACCCTCTTCCAAAGAATCTGGATCATTCAATAAATTGTGCATACTGCTCAGGATGTCCGGGGCACGACACAGAAAAGTGTTGGCGGTTGAAAACAACCATCCAGGAACTCATCGACACTCGCCGAATTGAGGTCCAGACTCCAGCGGAGCCCAACATCAACCAAAATCCACTTCCAACTCATCATGAGACCAACATGATCGAGTTGGTACGGGTAGAAGAGGGAAAGGAGAAAACCTCTCAGACTGTAATGATGATCAAGTCTAGTGGTGTAGGAATGAAAAAGGGGCCAAGCCTTGATGAGTCACTCATTTGCAGGAAGGACGTACAAGAGGGGTTGGAAGCAGAAAGGGGAAATGCAAGCAAAGTACCGGTGAGGCCGGGGGAAGTAAAAATAACTGTACCAGGGGTAGCAACCAAACCCGTCTTGACGGTAGCAGGTGTTCGAGTGGATCCTTTCATCATCAAGCCAGCAATACAGTTTCCAATAGTTGATAGCAAAGCTATCCCATGGAATTATGATCGGGTCACGACAACCTACAAAGGAAAAGAAGTTAAAGAGGAAGTCTGCGAAGCGCAAGGGTTGACCCGCTCAGGGAGATGTTTTGCCCCTGCGGAATTGAGGAAGACCACTCCGGCAACACTGAAAAAGCCGGTAACTGACGAAGAGGCAGAAGAATTCCTGAAAAAGATGAAGCTACATGATTATTCTGTCTTAGAACAGCTAAAGAAAACCCCTGCGCAAATCTCATTGCTGTCCTTGCTGATGCATTCTGAAGAACACCGGCAAGCTTTGATGAAAGTTCTGAATGAGGCCCACGTACCTGATAAAATCTCAGTGAGTCATTTGGAGAAGATCACCAATAGGATCTTCGAAGCGAATCGGATCACTTTCACCGATGATGAGTTGCCTGAGGAAGGCACCGAGCACAACATGGCTTTATATCTTACGGTGAAGTGTGAGGAGTCGGTGGTCGGCAAAGTCCTGGTCGACAATGGGTCCAGTGCGAACATTTGTCCTCTCTCTACACTAAACAAGTTGAAAGTGGATATCGGCAGGATACGCAAGAACAACATATGTGTCCGAGGGTTTGATGGAGGAGGCAAGGCATCGGTCGGGGACATAGTGTTAATCTTGACAATCGGACCGGTGGAGTTCACCATGGAATTCCAGGTGCTGGACATGGTAGTTTCATATAACCTTCTGATAGGGCGACCATGGATCCATGCCGCAAGAGCAGTTCCATCCAGCCTACACCAACTAGTCAAGTTTGAGTGGGACCAACAGGAGATCGTAGTCCATGGAGAGAATGATCTACAACCAGGCACCATCGTCCCCTTTGTTGAGACAGAAGAAGATGTTGGGCCATGGGTATACCAGATCTGCGATGTGGTATCCGCCAACCGAGTTCCAGAAGGGGAATGCATTCCCAATGACAGAATAATTACTGCAGACGTCATGGTGGCTCATGAAATGTTGAGAAACGGTTTCATACCCGGCAAAGGTTTAGGTGCATCTCTGCAAGGAATCATACAACCGGTATCCGTGGTCGAAAATGTGGGAACCTTCGGCTTGGGATTCAAGCCAACATCAGAGGACATCCAGCGAGCCAAGAGGAATAAGCAGAAGACATGGGTGCTCCCGAAGCCTGTTCCGCGCCTTTCCCGATCTTTTGTCAGGTCCGGAGTAAGAGGACATCCGACGACAAAGATTCCCAGTCCTATGGTTAGGCCAGACGAAGAGTTCTTAAGAAAATTTGAGGACCTATTCGCAGATGTATGCATGCTAGAGGATGGCGAAGGATCCAGCCATGCCGAGATACAGTTTGTGGGATCGAAAGCAAAATTGAATAATTGGAAGGCTACTCCTCTCCCTGTCCGGAAGGAGTCTTGGTAGTTTGTTTTGGATTTGTTTTCTTTCGAAATTTTGTGTTGGGGTTGTCCCCGGAGTAAAATCCGTTTGTTTTAGTTCATTTTGATTTGAGTTTTCAAGCTTGTTTTTTCCTTGTACTATTCCCATTAATGAAATTTTGTTCCCTTCGTGTCTAATTTTGTTTATTTTCCTTCTTTTTACTTTTCTGAGCAGCTTTCTTTCAACTGATCTTAATGATATGGCGTGCTTAAAGATTAATCAACCCAATCTAGAAAGTCAATCGGGTTTGGAAATAATAACGCATGAAATAAGAGGTGACGAGAGTGAATCGGAATACGGCGATGATGAAGCCGTAGAAGAAATCGGTGAAGAATTAAGTCACTTCGAGGAAAAACCCAAACCAAATTTAAATGATACTGAGGCTGTTAATCCGGGGGACACAGATGACGTCAAAGAAACCAGAATAAGCGTCCATATCGAACCCAACCTAAGAGAAGAGTTGATCAAAACACTCATGGAGTTTAAAGCCATTTTCGCATGGTCGTACGACGACATGCCAGGACTCAGTACTGACCTAGTGGTCCACAAATTACCTACTGACCCGGCATGCCCGCACGTCAAATAAAAACTGCGGAAATTTAAGACGGAGATAAGTGTAAAGATCAAGGAGGAAGTAACCAAACAGTTGCAGGCGAAAGTCATTCATGTCACTCGATACCCCGAATGGTTGGCTAACATAGTACCGGTGCCAAAGAAAGACGGAAAGATCAGAGTATGCATGGACTACCGCAATCTCAACAAGGCGAGTCCTAAGGATAATTTCCCACTTCCCAATATCCATATCCCGATTGATAATTGCGCCGGACGTGAAATCGGGTCCTTTGTGGACTGCTACGCGGGATATCATCAGATCTTGATGGATGAAGAGGACGCAGAAAAGACGGCTTTCATCACACCATGTGGGACTTATTGCTACCGGGTGATGCCGTTCGGTTTGAAGAACGTAAGGGCAACATACATGAGGGCGATGACTACGGTATTCCATGACATGATACACAAGGAAATTGAAGTGTACGTGGATGATGTGATCATAAAATCTAGACGTCAAGAAGATCACGTTGCCGACCTCAGGAAGTTCTTTCAAAGACTTCGAAGATATGATATCAAGCTCAATCCGGCCAAATGCGCATTCGGAGTTCCATCGGGAAAGTTGCTAGGATTCATCGTCAGCCGACGGGGCATTGAGTTGGACCCATCCAAAATCAAGTCCATCCAGGAGTTACCCCCGCCAAGGAATAAAACAGAGGTAATGAGTTTGTTGGGAAGGTTAAATTACATCGGTAGGTTTATTGCTCAGCTTACAGCAACCTGTGAGCCCATATTCCGTCTGTTGAAGAAAGACGCTGCGATAGAATGGACGACAGAATGTCAGGAAGCGTTTGACCAAATCAAAGGGTATCTGTCAAACCCACCCGTACTAGTTCCGCCTGAACCGGGCAGACCCCTGATTCTTTATCTGACGGTTTTGGAGAATTCGTTCGGCTGTGTACTGGGGCAGTACGATCTTACTGGCAGAAAGGAACGGGCCATTTACTATCTCAGTAAGAAATTCACGGTCCACGAGGTCAAGTACACTCATTTGGAAAAGACCTGCTGTGCTTTGACTTGGGTAGCCCAAAAGCTGAAGCATTATTTGTCTTCTTACACCACTTACCTCATTTCGCGTTTGGATCCATTGAAGTATATTTTCCAGAAACCTATGCCTACGGGGAGGTTAGCAAAATGGCAAATATTACTTACAGAGTTCGACATCATATATGTGACAAGGACGGCTATGAAAGCTCAAGCCCTAGCCGATCACTTAGCTGAGAATCCTGTTGATGACGGATACGAACCTTTGAGGACGTATTTTCCGGACGAAGAAGTACTGCAAATTGATGGGTTGGAGTTAACCGAGGATCCAGAGTGGAAGCTTTTCTTCGACGGAGCGGCGAACGCAAAAGGAGTCGGAATAGGGGCTGTGCTTATCTCTGAAACGGGACATCATTATCCTGTTACTGCTCAACTGCGTTTTCATTGCACCAACAACATGGCTGAGTACGAGGCATGTATCTTAGGGCTGCGATTAGTGGTGGACATGGATGTACATGACGTCTTGGTCTTGGGGGACTCGGACCTTCTGGTACATCAGATTCAGGGAGAATGGGAAACCGGGGATTTAAAGCTTATCCCGTATCGTCACTGTTTGCATGATCTGACCAAGCGCTTTCGATCAGTAGAATTCAGGCACATCCCAAGGATGCATAATGAGGTTGCCGACGCTCCAGCTACTTTAGCGTCAATGCTACATCACCCGGACAAGGTTCGTGTCGATCCGTTACATATTCAGGTCCGGAATTAGCATGCATGGCGAGCCATGGTTTCATGACGTCAAAGAATACCTCAGGTTAGGAATATACCCAGAGCAAGCGACTGGAGATCAAAAGTGAGCTATTCGGCGATTGGCAAACGGATTTTTCCTTAGTGGAGGGGTGCTGTACAAAAGAACCCCAGATTTGGGATTGTTGAGATGTATAGATGCGAGTCAAGCCACAACAGTGATGACAGATATACACTCCGGAGTTTGTGGACCACACATGAGCGGATACGTATTGGCAAAGAAGATTCTTCGAGCAGGATACTATTGGCTCACTATGGAGCGGGATTGTATAAGTTTCGTGCGAAGATGCCATCAGTGTCAGATACACGGAGATTTGATTCATTCTCCGCCGACTGAATTGCATACAATGTCGGCACCATGGCCGTTTGTCGCATGGGGTATGGATGTTATTGGACCTATTGAGCCTGCGGCTTCCAATGGTCATAGGTTCATTCTGGTAACGATTGATTATTTTACCAAGTGGGTGGAGGCCAAAACATTCATAGTATAAATAAGCAGCTTGATACTGTCACACCTCCTTTTGGCGCGCCCCCTACCCCGGGGAGTAGATGCGCGAGGGAGTTTTTCCAATTCAAGTGACAATATTCGAAATGGGATTATTCTATTTATTTCAGAGTCGCCACTTGGAATATATTATGGTGTTCCAAGTCACCGATTTATTTAAATCCCGAATCGAGGAAATTTTTGACTTTCCAAATGAAGTCTGCGAACCAGAAATTCTAAGTAAGGAATTCTGTTGACCCGAGGGAAGGTGTTAGGCACCCCCGGATCCCGTGGTTCTAGCACGGTCGCTTCAATTATTGTAAATGGCTAAAAATATCTGATTTTATGCATGTTCAATACTATAATGCGATTTTAAATCAATTACCGCGTTTGGTTATTTTTAAGAAAAAGTGAACATTGTTATTGAGGGGCCCCGTGATTTTATTTCTTCTATTTAGCTAGGCTCGTAACATTTTTTTTTTTTTTAAGGGTAATCCTAAAGTGACTACATTTTTTCTATTTAGTTATCCCCAAATTAAAAGAGAAAATTCCTATTTAATTAAGAGACTAAAAGTATGCAATACATCAAATTAATTTATGGAAAATATTCATGAAACAGAAAAATAAATAAACAAACATTTTTAACAAACTCAAAATACTACAATTTGATTTATTAACTTATTATATTTTTTTTTGTACAATAAAAGATAAAATACATACTCAAATCGTGATATTGTTTGCTATATTAAAATAACTGTTTAACGGAAGTAGACATGGCTAAAATCTAAATAAAAGAAAAATACAAAATCGGCAATTAATACTTATACAAATTAAACCAATTATTTTACAACTAATTTAAACACATATTTTAATTGACTTAAAAGGTAAAATTTACTATTTAGAAATATTTAAAGGAACAATAATTTTCCTTAATTACTAATACTTATTTAAAGAAAAAAAATAGTATTATTTATTCAAATCGAACCTAAATGCCTAAATTTTACGCCAAATAAATAAAAATCATATTTTATTAAGCTAGCTACATATTTGCAATTTTTAGTTTATTAAAAACAATATTAAAACATTAGCTACTAAACTAACTAGTTTTTTATTTAACTAAAGAGATGACTTATTTCTTTTTAATTACTCAAAAACTTGGATAATGAAACATGCTTATACTTATACTAATTAATAACAATATTGAAGTGAATTATTAAAAAAAAATCTAATAGTTATGAGAAAATTCACACAATCCAAATCATACTACAATTTCAACTCGAATTACTGTTCCGAGATATTATTGATACAAAACTTAAGATGTAAAAACCAATGACAGAAGTTTTATCCCGATCAACTTCAAAATCATATTACACCTTATACTGAAATTAAACGGTAAGTGCTTTTCAAGGAGTGTACCTGAATAGCAAGAGGAGAGGAAAATAATTAGTATAAGCAGTAATTCCAGCAGTGCAACAATAACAGCCAGCAATTCCCAGTAACAGACTTTCTAAGACTAATTAAAACTTTCCAGTAGTAACAAAAATCAACACCAAAACAGGCAACTAAAACAGCTCTTAATTTTCAAATTCTCACTGTTTTTAGTATTAAAAACCTCTCAAGTGCGTATGTTCTACTCTCTCTTTTTTATCTCTCTGTTTTCTCTTTTTTCAATCTCTAAGCTTTTCAGTCCGTTCTGTTCTCTCCTCTCTTTTTCTCAATCTCTCTTTTTTCTCTCTTTTCAGTCTAAGTCCCCTCCTCCTCCTCCTCCTTTCTTTTCCAAAGGCCAAGTAACCCTTTTTATACACTGCAAAACAGAACCAAAAAGTCGTGATTGATGTCTAGTTTTTAACTCTTAAAGTCCAACTAGCTTTTCTTTTTTTTCAACTCTAAAATACTTACCCCTTAATTAATATTAAAAGGTACCTCCTACTCAATTATCACCTCTTAACAGCAGCCCCTAACTATTCAGCTATAACCAATTCAAGGCTAAACTCAGAAAAATCAATCAACAAAAACAAGACAAATTATTTCAAATCACTGTTAACAGTGTTGCTGTTTATTATGACTAAACAAACATTTACGACTACAATTACAACACATACGCACTATCACAATGTATCCAATACTTAAGGAGTGGAAAGCAGAAGGTGATATGAACTTGAAAGGGACAGTTGAGACAATTCAATTAGCAAGCACAATAAACTTAGTAAATCAATGCATTCCGTCCATTCTGGTGTCACTCAAATCAGGTCTAGCCTTTAACTATATTAATGAGATTACTTCAAAATTTTAGAAATTACTAAGAATCTACAAGAATTCCTAAATTTATTAAACAAAATTCCAGTAACTAACTCACGCTTCAAGATACTGGACTAATATGAATCAATTGTCTTTCTACATAAATAAGAATTTTAACACAGACTCATCACAACAAACGAATTACAAAAATAATCAAACTAAAACCGAGCTATAAGGGAAAAGAAAAACAGAAAAAATAATTAAAAAAAACAACAAAAATCACCTACGAAATAGAGAGATCTGAAATCTTGGTTAATCGGATTTCAGTTACAAAAATCACCAACAACAGAATGCCTAACACCAACTGCGGTGGTTCGAAGATGGCTGGAATTTTGTTTAAATCAACAAAAAAAAAAAAAAAAAAAGGACGGGCAGGGGTGCAGCAACGGTTCGAAGGCGGCTGTGGTCGTCGCGGTGGTTCGAAGATGGCCAACGAGCAGAGGCGGCGACGGCTGGTGGTCGTTTGCTGAAGGTTGGTCGTTGGTTGTTCTTGGAGGCGACCGGCGGGTTGTGGGCGTGGAGTTGGGTTGTCGTTTGGTGAGGGTGGGCGGCGGCATGGAGGTGGCAGCGAGCGGTGGTCTTGGTGTGCGGCGTGAGGTTGAGGGTTGTCGTTTGGTGAGGGTGGCCGCTGGCTTCATTCTACTGGAGGCTGGCGGCTGTGCAGGTGGGGTGGGCGACGGCGGCAGGAGCAGGTGGGGTGTGGGTCGGCTGCGGCGGCTGGTTGAAAAAAAAATGGGGCTAGGGTTTGGAAAATCAGAAAATGAGGAGTGTTTGAGGGGTTTGGGTAATTAAAAATTGATGAATTAATGAGAGTCATTGGATTAATCATGATGGATGGCTGAGATTGATCCGGGTAATGGGTCTGGGTAGATGACATTTGGGCTGGGTAAGGAGTTTGAACCTTTGGGCTTGTAATTTTATCTTAAAGAAATGGCCCAATCCAGATTTTCAACTCCATTTAAATCTACTTTTCTTTCTTTTTTTTTCTTTGTTTTATTTTAAGAATTAAAACTAAAATTATAATTTTAATTATAAAAATAAATTAAACACACGATTACTAATTAACTCTAAGTAGTAATTTTTCACAAACAATCAAACATCAAACCGCACAATATTGATTAAAAATGCAAAGATAACAAAAATTACTTAATTAAATCCTAAATTCAAATGCAAGTGTATATATATATATATATATATATATATATATATATATATATTAACAAACAAATATGTATGGACAAAAATGCAAATAATAATTAAGAAAATTAAACAAAAATTTTAGAAAATCATGCACAACACCAACATACAATAATTTTGGATCTAAAAATACTAACAAAATACGGAAAAGAACAAAAATTTGAAATCGACTAACCGGATTGAGACAAACGATCAGTCGTCCAGATTCATTATATATATATATAAACATATATACATATACACACAGAAGAAGAAAAAGAGCATAATGGCAATGAAAACATAGGTGGGAAGTGGCTCCCGGATTACTGCCTGGCGGTTGTTTTTGGGAAACATTCCGGCGGGTGTTATTGGAAGGTTGAAGAAGAAAAAGAAAGAGTGGTGCGTAAGGGTTGTGGCGGCTAGGGTTTGTGGAGTGTATAATGGCTGGTCTCTACTGAGACCAAAGCCTTATATACTCGGAGCCCTCAAGATGATCCTGGCCGTTGGATCTCTGATGATCAACGGTCGGGGCTTGGCCTAATCAAACGATGCCGTATTGACCCATATGAGGCCACCGGTCTCCTCCGTAGGATCATCTGGATTGGGGAGTTGAGATCAAGTCCCTCATATTAATTAACCATTAAAAATCCGTTAATAATCTCAATCGTTGGATCTGAGGAAATAAACGGCTGAGATTCTATCAATTTAAATAACTGGACCGGATCTTTTGGGCTAAAACATTGGGCCACAATTCAGACATAATCTTGGCCCCAATTCTTATTACGCCTGTATATATATATTTTTATTATTTAATTTTTTAAATAAATAAATATGCACAGATAAATGCAAATAATACAAGAAAAATAACACAAAATTCACAACAATCGCAAGAAAACTAAAAATTATTTTATTTTGAATCTTTGGGAGTATTTCTCTTATAGGGCAAAAATCACGTGCTCACAGCTGCCCCTCTTTGCCCGGAAACGCGAAGAGTTTTTGTGCAAAGAATGATGAGCAAGTACGAGCGATTTTTGTCCGTTCGAGCACTCCGTGTGAAGCATTTTGGAAAGATTTTGACCGAGCCTTTGCTTCGGGAGGCTTCCTACATATCCTGGGCTGAACAGGAATCAGGTCAATGTAGTTCGGGAAGTTTTGGTAGCTGGGACTACCGTGGACTGACACTTTGCTGTTACTGTTGCTACCGTTGCTGTTCTTACTGCTTATTGCTTACTGACCTCCTTATTACACCAAAAGAGAAATTAAAGCTAAGCTAGCTATGCTATCAACTACGGGTTATAAGATTCCCATCTATAATTCTCTTGAAAACTTGATCTTGAATCTTAGCTGATTTGCTGTAGACCTCGATCTGAATCTTGATGCTCAACAAGCGGTACGTGCTTGTTTATTTCTGTAGCATTGAGTGAAACGGAGTCGGCGGAGCTTGTTACTTCAATCAGCTTCTGAGCAATCCGCGCCTTTGTTTATTCCAACGTTTGAACTCTTTTCTTTTGGTTCTTTTCTTCTTTTCTTCATTCCGGATTGATGTTCCATTTGTAGGTTATCTCGATCCTTGCGTCCCGAGGTCAAACCTATTTAGACAACAAAACAAACAAACGAACGAAATTTTTCTGCCCCAGTTTTGCTAGGAAAATTTCGTGAGTTAGTTGTGACACAGAAAGCGATTAAAAAGACTCTTTGGTATTGGGTAAGAAAACCATGGTTTCACGAACAAACGTTCCACAGCTTTCTGGCTGGGATTTTGTAGAAGAGTTTCACGGCTTTCTGGCCGGAATTCAAATAATGTCTAACGGTTTTTTGGCCGCAAGACTCTCGGTTTTTGGCCGGGGTAAAGGTTTCACGGCTTTCTGGCCGGAATTCAAACAATGTCTAACGGTTTTTTGGCCGTCAGATCCTCGGTATTTTTTTTTTGGCCGGGGTAAAAGTAAATGGCTCCGCAGTTTTCTGACTGGGAGATCCTCAATTTTCTGACCTGGGATGAAAGTTTCACGGCTTTCTGGCCGGAATTCAAACAAATTCTAACGGTTTTTTGGCCGGGGTAAAAGTAAATGGCTCCGCAGTTTTCTGACTGGGGAGATCCTCGGTTTTCTGACCGGGATAAAAGTTTCACGGCTTTCTGGCCGGAATTCAAACAATATCTAACGGTTTTTGGCCGTCAAATCCTCGGTTTTTTGGCCGGGGTAAAAGTAAATGGCTCCGCAGTTTTCGACCGGGGAGATCCTCGGTTTTCTGGCCGGAATTCAAACAATATCTAACGGTTTTTTGGCCGTCGGACCCTCGGTTTTTTGGCCGGAGTAAAAGTAAATGGCTCCGCAATTTTTGACTGGGGAGATCCTCGGTTTTCGACCGGGGATAAAAGTTTCACGGCTTTCGGCCGGAACTCAAAGAATATCCAACGGTTTTTTGGCCGTCGGATCCTCGGTTTTTTGGCCGGGGTAAAAGTAAATGGCTCCGCGATTTTTCTGGGGAGATCCTCGGTTTTCGACCGGGGATAAAAGTTTCACGGCTTTCGGCCGGAATTCAAACAATATCCAACGGTTTTTTGGCCGTCGGATCCTCGATTTTTTGGCCGGGGTAAAAGTAAATGGCTCCGCGGTTTTTGACTGGGGAGATCCTCGGTTTTCTGACCCGGGATAAAAGTTTCACGGCTTTCGGCCGGAATTCAAACAATATCTAACGGTTTTTTGGCCGTCGGACCCTCGGTTTTTTGGCCGGGGTAAAAGTAAATGGCTCCGCAGTTTTTCTGACTGGGAGATCCTCGGTTTTCTGATCGGGGATAAAAGTTTCACGGCTTTCTGGCCGGAACTCAAAGAATATCCAACGGTTTTTTGGCCGTCAGATCCTCGGTTTTTTGGCCGGAGTAAAAGTAAATGGCTCCGCAGTTTTCTGACTGGGAGATCCTCGGTTTTCTGACCGGGGATAAAAGTTTCACGGCTTTCGGCCGGAATTCAAACAATATCTAACGGTTTTTTTGGCCGTCAGATCCTCGGTTTTTTGGCCGGGGTAAAAGTAAATGGCTCCGCGGTTTTCTGACTGGGAGATCCTTGGTTTTCTGACCGGGGATAAAAGTTTCACGGCTTTCTGGCCGGAAAGACCCTCGGTTTTTTTGACCGGGGTCCATTTTCTTTTCTTTTATTCTTCCTTTTGGGCCTTCTTTTAGGCTTTCTTTTTAACCATCAACAAATGCATAAGATAAAGCTTTAAAAGAAACTTCCCTTTTTATGTGCTTTCATTGTTCCAAAGCCATTTCAATGCTTGCGTACTTCACTTCTTTGAGTTGTACCTTCTTCTTGCACAATTAAACAGACCTGCTTTCAACAAAGAACATTTTATCAGTTGAAAAAGTGGTTGACTTTGCGGCCTTGATTATCTTCATTGCTTGATCGTTTCCCCGTTTCCATTGAGAAGTTTGCTACCAATTGTCTTTGGGGTGACTTCCTTTCAAACTGACCGGGTTCATTCCCGAAATTCCATGAGGATTTTCCGTGTGGGTTCTATCCTTCTGCCTTATTCCGTCTCTTCTAAGACCTTAGCCTTTGATTTTCGTTTTCTTTTCTAAACTCCGTTTCTTTGAAAACAATCGATCATTACGATCCAATCGTGGATTGTATCAATACACCATTGAGGCTGTTTTTCTTTTCTTCTTTACCAGGCGGAGTCCTGTAAAACCGGTCCTGTCACCTTCCTTTGTAATAGTTTCAGAATTAAAATTAAACCGAAAGGGATTCAAAGAAAAGAATGAACAAAGAATGGAAAACGTATCGAAGATAGAGGAGTCCCTTTCGGGAAAAAGAAGGACTTATCTGAGGTACATGCTGACTTTAACCAACATGACATGCTTCTCGGACTAGATGCTTGATCGTCACAAACTCCCATTTTCTTATGAACCAAAACGGGTCTATGTTTCCGAGCTAAGGAGCCGTGCCAGGACTTCTTGTGGTGAAACAACCTTTTCGGTTGATAGCGCCCTTTTGCGGGTTTTCGCCAATCAACCTCTCTCATTTCTCTTCTTACCATCGCCAGATAGCACTCTTTGCGAGTTTTTACCAACAGGCTCTCTCATTTTGTATTTCTCTACTTCCATCGTCTTATGGTGCCCGAAGGTTTTCACCAATAAGACTCTCTCATTTTATTTCTTTTCATTCCAGGAACTTCGGCCCGCAACAATGATGTTTTTACAGCTTCCAATCGATCTTGAAGGACATGTACTCGGTTTGGGCAACAAGAATTGTGGACAAAAATTACAACTTTGGAATCATCTCGACGGATCTGCCCCAGTTTCATTTTTTTTTATTTTTTTATTTGGATTCCAAAGAGGGTAGTCAAAGAAAGGTAACCGGCTCAAAGGGTTTACAAAAGGGTTGGTAGTGTTTGGATAGCGGGAATAAAAGCCTTCAATCATTTCGACTTGTAAGGACATCATTGAAGCGAATTCAGACATAATACCTTTTCACAGCATCTGCATTCACAGCCGTGTCAGGGTCTTTTCCTTCCATGTCTCCCAGGTATAACGCTCCTCTCGGCAGTATCTTCCTGATGATGTATGGTCCCTTCCAATTAGGAGCGAATTTTCCTTTCGCTTCTTGGTGATGTGGAAGAATGCGTCTTAAAACCAACTGACCTACTTCGAAATTTCTTGGTCGTACTTTCTTGTTGTAAGCACGAGCCATTCTTTGTTGGTACAATTGTCCGTGACAGACTGCAGCCATTCGCTTTTCATCGATCAAAGTTAATTGCTCCAAACGAGTCTTAACCCACTCGCTATCTTCAATCTCTGCTTCAACAATCGTACGAAGTGAAGGAATTTCTACCTCTGCCGGTATCACGGCCTCGGTCCCATAGACCAGAAGGTATGGAGTCGCTCCTACCGATGTGCGTACTGTAGTACGGTATCCCAGTAAAGCGAACGGTAATTGTTCATGCCATTGTCTAGAACTTTGGATTGTCTTTCTCAAAATCTTCTTAATGTTTTTGTTCGCTGCTTGCACGGCACCATTTGCTTTGGGCCGATAAGGGGTGGAGTTCCTATGCGTTATTTTGAATTGCTCGCATATTTCTTCCATCAAACGACTATTCAAATTCGCAGCATTGTCTGTGATGATAGTTGCAGGTATACCAAAATGACAGATAAGATTTGAGTGTACGAAATCCACCACAGCTTTCTTAGTGACTGATTTGAGAGTGACGGCTTCGACCCATTTTGTGAAATAATCAATAGCCACCAGTATGAATCGATGCCCATTCGAAGCTTTTGGCTCAATCGGGCCGATGACATCCATTCCCCAAGCGACAAATGGCCACGGCGCTGACATAGGATGTAGCTCAGTTGGAGGTGCATGAATCAGATCTCCATGTACTTGACATTGATGGCATTTTCGGACAAAACCGAAACAATCTTTCTCCATGGTCATCCAATAATAACCTGCTCGAAGGATTTTCTTGGCTAAGACATACCCATTCATATGAGGCCCGCATACTCCTTGCGTGTACTTCGTGCATGATTCTTCCTGCTTCTTCGGCATCAACACACCTTAAAAGGTTAAGATCTGGGGTTCTTTTATACATGACCTCGCCGCTCAAGAAGAAACCACCTGCATGTCGCCTAATGGTCCTCTTTTGATCTCCGGTAGCATGTTCGGGGTACTCTTGCGTTTTCAAAAATCTCCTGATATCGTAATACCATGGCTTGACGCTTGGTCCTTCTTCGATTGCATTGCAATAACCGTGGCTTTCCCTGATTTGGATTTCCAAGGGATTGACATGGGCGTTGCCCGGATAAGGTAGCATTGAAGCTAAAGTGGCAAGTGCGTCGGCTAGTTCATTGTGACATCGTGGGATATACCTGAACTCTATCGATGCAAATCGCTTGCCAAGAATATTCACGTGATGTCGGTAAGGGAGGAGTTTAACGTCCCGAGTTTCCCATTCACCTTGAGATTGTTTGATAATTAGATCTGAATCTCCCATGATCAACAAATCTTCGACGCCTTGATCAATTGCCATGTTCATACCCATGATACAAGCTTCATACTCAGCCGTATTGTTCGTGCAAAAGAAACGGAGCCTAGCCGTGGCCGGGTATTGCTGACCAGCATGAGAGATCAAGATTGCCCCAATCCCTACACCTTTAGCGTTTACCGCCCCATCGAAAAACATTTTCCAAGTATGACTGTCTTCCGAAACAACTTCTGTCGTATTTACCTCTTCATCAGGAAAATAGGTACTCAATGGTTGATACTCTTCGTCGATCGGGTTCTCGGCCAAATGGTCTGCCAATGCTTGGGCCTTCATTGCCGTGCGAGTGACATAGACTATGTCAAACTCGGTGAGCAGGATTTGCCACTTTGCCAATCTTCCGGTAGGCATCGGTTTCTGGAATATATACTTCAAAGGATCCAACCGAGTAATGAGGTAAGTCGTATGGGCTTGGAGGTAGTGTCTCAATTTCTGAGCGACCCAAGTTAAAGCACAACACGCTCTTTCCAGCAAAGTGTACTTGCCCTCATAACTGGTGAACTTCTTGCTCAGGTAGTAAATCGCCTGCTCTTTCTTCTCCGTCGCATCACGTTGTCCGAGAACACAACCAAAAGAGTTTTCCAAGACTGTTAAATATAAGAAAAGAGGTCTCCCTGGCTCTGGCGGGACTAAGACTGGAGGGTTTGACAAATATTCTTTGATCTTGTCAAAGGCCTCTTGGCATTCGGTTGTCCATTTGATTGCAGCGTCTTTCTTCAACAACTTGAATATGGGTTCACATGTGGAAGTCAAGTGAGCGATGAACCTACTGATGTAGTTCAGTCGGCCTAGAAGACTCATTACATCTTTCTTTGTTCTGGGGGGAGGTAAATCCCGGATGGATTTTATCTTTGTGGGATCTAATTCAATACCTCTTCTACTGACTATGAAACCCAAAAGTTTACCTGACGGGACTCCAAAAGCGCATTTGGCCGGATTCAATTTCAAATCGTACTTCCGCAACCTCTCAAAGAATTTCCTCAAGTCTCGCACATGATCGCCTTGAGTTCTGGATTTGATGATCACATCGTCTACGTACACCTCTATTTCCCGATGCATCATGTCGTGGAAAATGGCAGTCATAGCTCTCATGTATATTGCTCCTACGTTTTTCAAGCCGAATGGCATGACTCGATAACAGTAAGTCCCCCAAGGTGTGGTGAAAGCAGTCTTCTCGGCGTCCTCTTCATCCATCAACACTTGATGATATCCCGCATAACAATCCACGAACGATTGTATCTCATGTTTGGCACAGTTATCAACAAGGATGTGGATGTTCGGTAAAGGGAAGTTATCTTTAGGACTCGCTTTATTCAAATCTCGGTAGTCAACACACACTCGAGTTTTTCTGTCCTTCTTTGGCACGGGCACAACATTAGCCAACCACGTGGTGTATTGTACCACTCGAATTACCCCGATTTTCAACTACTTAGTGATTTCTTCTTTGATTTTATCACTGATGTCAGTCTTGAACTTTCTTTGCTTCTGTTGCACCGGGCGACAGTCAGGGTAGATTGGTAATTTGTGCACCACTAGATCAGCTCCTAATCCCGGCATGTCGTCGTAAGACCAAGCAAACACGTCTTTAAATTCAAACAAGAGTTGGATTATTGCATCTCGTGTTTTCTCATCTGTGTGGATGCTTATCTTGGTCTCTCGGACCTCTTCATTAGTTCCCAAATTAACCGGTTCGGTGTCGTTCAAGTTTGGCTTAGGTTTATTCTCGAAATGTTCCAATTCTCGATTTATTTCCCTAAAAGCCTCGTCTTCATCGTATTCCGGTTCTTGGTTCATTATTTCCAGATTAGGTGGCGTGTTCGGATTTGAGCATGAGTTCCGCGAGCATGTCATGTTATTTAAAGCCGCATTATTAGGACTGAAAAGGAAGAATAAATAACAAAATTAGAAAGAGTGCAAAATAAGGAAATATTTATTTTATTTTCTTGGAATTTTCTGAAAACAAACAAAATTACATTGGGGAAACCAAAATACAAGAAAACAAAGAAGAACATCCAGGCTACGTCCTGAAGTAACTTGTGATGAAGAAAAATGACAGGACAAATCTACCAGAACTCCCGCCTGATTGGGAAAGGTGTGGCTTTCCAATTTTGCAATTTAGCTTCAGGGCCCACATACAGC
This sequence comes from Nicotiana noctiflora, assembly GCA_032618575.1. Classification (NCBI taxonomy): domain Eukaryota; kingdom Viridiplantae; phylum Streptophyta; class Magnoliopsida; order Solanales; family Solanaceae; genus Nicotiana; species Nicotiana noctiflora. The sequence goes on along the minus strand of JASVEL010000022.1, from coordinate 136,188 downwards.
ACCTCAGCGGTGCTTGTTCCTTCTCCCGATTGGACCATATTAACATCATAGAGAATTTGCCTCATGGCCCCACATAGGTCTTCAATTTCCTCCGCTGTAAAGACCTCGTCTTCTTCTTCTTCACTGTACCTTGGTCGGACAAAAGTTTGGTACAGATGTGGCAATGGTTGCGGCAGAACCCATCCTTTCTCCTTTCTCTTGTTGGCCTATCTTTCATCTTCAGGGGTTGGGCGAAAGCCCACTCCGAAAAACTTTTCAGCTACGGGTAAAGTTATCAGCTTCGGCACTCCTTGTAGGGACTTTCCCAAACCTTTTCCTGGTTGGAAGCCATGTTTAATCATTTCTTTCGCCACCATGATGGAGGCATTAGACAAAAAAGGTTGGGGGAGAGGGTTCCCTTCTTCGTGTTGATCTGCCAACACAATCTCGAAAGCTTGATAGACAATGTTTTCGTTTCCCACTTCCGCTTCCAAGCAAAGGATGGATGGATCTCGATAAATTGATTGCTCGTCTTCACCGTGGACCACAATCTCTTGTCCCTTGTGCTCAAATTTTAACATCTGATGGAGGGTAGAGGGCACAGCTCCGGCCGCATGAATCCATGGTCTCCCTAGAAGAAAATTGTAAGAAGTGTCCATATCCAAGACTTGGAATGTCACTTCGAAGTCCACCGGGCCGATGGTCATAATTACATCAATCTCTCCGACAGTATCTCTTTTCACTTCGTCAAAAGCTCGCACACATATATTGTTAGGCCGAATCCTTTCAGCTCCGATCCCTACGCGGCCTAAAGTGGAAAGCGGGCATATGTCTACCCCCGAACCCCCATCAACCATGACCCTCTTCATATAGTAGCCTTCGCTTTTGACGGTCAAATGCAAAGCTTTGTTGTGGGCGGCACCCTCCAAAGGCAAATCAGCTTTACTGAAGGAAATCTGATTGATCGCGAAGAATCTTTCTGTCATTCTTTCAAGTTGTTCGGATGAAGTCTCAATAGGCACGTATGCCTCATTCAAGGCTTTTAGCAAAACCTTTTGATGTTCAGTAGACTTCATTAGAAGGGACAACATCGACACCTGCTCTGGGCATTTACGCAGTTGGTCTATCACCGCATAATCAGGCATTTGAGTCTTTTGAAAAAAGACCTCTGCCTCTTCAGCACTTACAGGTTTCTTTGACGGGAAACGCCTTTGTGTGGCGTTATTTACCTCCTGTGTGTTTAAGTACTTCTGTCCTAGGACACTCTCGGATGAATTTCCCACAATCTCTTTCCCTTTGCGCGTAACAAGTGTTCGTTGGTAGCTCCGGGGTACTGCGGATGGATCTGTCATTGGTTTTTGTTGCACGCGTGCAATAACCACGAGTTCATCTGGTTTTCGGGCCACATAAGTTCCCTTTGGTACATACATTGATGTTTCTCTCTTTAAATGGAACTTCTTGGGGGCACCTATGGACAATGGTTTTTCCACTCTACCTCGTGGGAGGTAAAGGACTCCGCCCTTCTGAGACGATGCTTTCAATTCAATCGTCTTTTCAGATTTGGTCTCGAGAGCTTCAACCTTTTTCCCCATTTTCTCTTGTTTCGGGGTAGCCTCAGGACGCTTCTCTACGTTGGCGATGGCGATTATCGCTTTCAAAGCTGGGTCAAATTCTTTGTCGTCACAAATCATCCCAATCACCGGCCCATTGTTGTGGGCTGGTAATGGGTTGTTTGTCACATTTGGGATGTCTTCATCTGCGAAGACGATCCTCCCCTGATTGATCAATTCTTGCACTGCCTTCTTCAACGTCCAACAATTGTCGGTATTGTGTCCTTCAACACCTGAATGATATGCACAGTATATCCCCCTCTGGTAGGCAGGAGAGTCTGGATTCTGCCTGTTCTGCGGAACAGGCTGCAATAGGTTTTCTTGCCTGAGTTTTGGGAAAAGAGTGGAATACGGCTCCCCAATCGGTGTAAAGCTCATTTTGGGCGGCTCACGGTGTCGGGTGTTATTCGGCCGTGGATTATACTGGTTTGGGTAAGGAGGTTGGCTTCTCTGGAATGGAGGTGGATTTCTGTTGGCTGGTGGCTGCGGCCGTGCCAAAGGTTGAATGTTCATGACTGCGTAGGGTGGAGGCGGAGGAGCATAAGCCATGCTGTGATGTGGATAGTAATGTTGGGGGGCCCTGTCGGAGAATACCCGCCTTGAGGTTCGATATCTCCTGTCTTCTACTGCTGCCATGGCAGTTTCCTCCTTCTTCTTGCTTCGGGGAATCCCTCCAGACCCGCCTTGAATGGCTTGGGAAGTTGCCCGAATGGCCGCTTGACTCAAAATTCGCCCTGTTTTCAAGCCATTTTCTACCATTTCTCCGATCTTGATAGCTTCGGCGAAAGGTTTTCCCATTGCCGACATCATATTTTGAAAGTAGTCTGGCTCTTGAGCTTGGAGAAAAGTCGTGACCATTTCAATTTCGTCCATAGGGGGTTTCACCCTGGACGCTTGCTCTCGCCATTTGATGGCATATTCTCTGAAGCTTTCTGAGGGCTTCTTCTTTAAGTTCGATAGAGAATTCCTGTCTGGCGCAATATCGATGTTGTATTGGAACTGTTTCACAAAATCTCTGGCCAGATCATCCCAGATATGCCATCGAGATATATCTTGATCCATATACCATTCTGATGCTATTCCGACCAAACTTTCTCCGAAGTACGCCATTAACAATTCTTCCCTGCCGCCGGCACCCCTCAATTGATTGCAGTATTTCTTCAAATGAGCAATGGGGTCGCCATGTCCGTTGTACTTTTCGAACTTTGGTGTCTTAAAACCTGATGGCAAATGGACGTGCGGGAACATGCATAGATCAGCGTAAGATACACATTTCTGTCCACTTAGACCTTGCATGTTCTTCAGGATTTGTTCCAAACTCCTCATTCTTTTCGCCATCTCATCCTGCTTGGGGGCCTTTGGATTTTGGCTTGGTAGAGACTCATATCGAGGTGGCTGAGGATATATATTGGCTGCAACCTGGGTATGGTCTCGTGTAAGTGGTGGTGCTGGGAATGTAAAGGATGCGGAGTCGAAGGAAGGAGCATGTGCGACGGGGTGCGTTGTGACTGGAACTGGCAACTCAATGACGTTCTTGCAGATGTATCATATGGTGTCACCCGAGGATGAGAGGTGGAGGGTGATTCAGAGAGGGTTGTAGCATTAGAATACCCGAACAGAGTAGGCGGGTAATTGATGGGGGTATTTGAAATTCCGCTTGATCTGAGAAGAATTTCAGGGAACCCAGGGACCAGACTCGGGGGCTCTTTCCCATTGTTCCAATCGTCTAACATCTCGAGCATGCGGCAACGCAGCATTCTATTTTCTTCCAAAGCTGCCGACTCAGTAACCGGGATGGTTGTCAATGAGCTTTCCTCTGAAACGGGAATGGTTGCTAAAGGCATTTCCGAAGACATGTTGGCACCCTTTTTTGATCTAGTAAAATAGGAATGAGTACTTTCAGGTTGCCGAACTTTTCCTTTGGACCTTGTGAAGTACGAATGTGGTGCCAGATTACCACAAAGTTAACCACTTTTACTAAAACCTGAATTTGGCAAACAAACGGTTAGTCTGAAACAACATAACAGATAGGCAATTTCACGTTGGGTGTGATGCACTTATACAGGTGATGATGTTGCTACATGTATTTGTTTGCGATGCGTCATTCCGATTTGTTTTTCCTTCGCTTTCATCCTTTATCAATTTTCTCTTTCTTTTAACTTCTTCCCCCCCCCCCCCTTTTTTTTTAATTTTATTTTTATTTTTTATTTATTATTTTTTTTTTATTATTTTAGTGATGGTCGAATCTTATGTGGATTGCCTACGTATCATGTCCCCGCATGAATCAGACCGGGCGTAGTTCGGAAACAATAGACATAAGATAGAATGAAATGTTCATGAATTTTATTTCAACAAACTTCAAACTTGAAACACTTGCAAAATGACAACAATGGAGAAAAACTTGTAAAAGGACAAATAGACTTTAAAACAACAGACTCTTCTAAGCATGTTTCAACGCCTCGAATCTTTGCGCCCGGGGGGCGTTGTTTGGCCTTGCTGCAGTTCTTGGGGTGAGATCTTTCTGTATACTTCCCAATTCTGCCATGACTTGGTGGACACATTCCATGATTGAAGAAAAGAGGGCAGGTCGAGGTACTCGTTCGTAGTTCAAACACCTCATAGTAATGTAGTGCCCGATCTCATTGATCCTGGTTCTGATTATGTCTTTTTCTCTGAGCAGCTGCCCTATGTGCCCGTTCTTTGCCCCTAATACTTGAGAGTTGCCGGAGACATGGTCCAAGAGCCTATCTATTTGTCTTTCCATCCGTGCCATCAAGTTGTGACAACGGTCTCTATCTGCTTTAGCATCCTGGACTTGCTTGAGAGTTCGCTCTCTAAGAGTGGCATTTGCTTTTCTCAAATCAACGATGATCGCATCATAGTCTTTCTCTACTTGTTGTAGACGGAGTGCTTCTTGGTGGGCCGCTTTCTTCCATTTTGTTCGGACTGCAACCAAAGCCGCTTTTGCCTTCTCCAAGTCTTCTTGGTGTTCAAAGGCTTTCCTTTCCAAATCGTTTATCGGCATCTGATCACTCCGACTCCTCCTTGACCTTTCTGCGGCCAATTGCATCTCTTGAATTTGAGTTTGGAGTGCTTCTCTTTCTTGCTCCCAACCGGCCCTTTCCCGATCGAAGTCAGCCCGTTGTATGTCCATGGCCGCTTCCAGGATTCCTTTGTCTTCTTTTAAAGTGTTGATGCAAGATTGGAAATTTTGTGCTGTTTCATGCTCAACCTCCCTAACTCTGGCTTCTATTTCTCTCTCCCAATCGACGGCATACTTCACTGACCTTTCTGACCTTTGCTCCGGTATTGGTTGGTTGTGGAACCATTCAAGATAAGCGAGACTCACTTCTCCCCGTTCCCGATCGGCAACCATTTCGTTGATGTCGGAGAGTCGACTACCGAACCATACCTTCTGTGCATAAGTCTCCCTCGGGGTCTCTTCTGTCACAAATTCCCATACAAATGATCGCATATCCTCAATTGGGGCCCTTTTCTGTTCTCTTCCCAGCTGCCGCATGACACGTAGCGGGGCATATGGTTGGAAACCCCTAAAACCCATTAATATGTAGAATGGGCGGTATGTCGACATATGCATGATTTTGGCGGAAGGGAACCAATAATAATTCCAGGTAAGTTGATCGGCTCTCAAAGAGTTGAGGAGTTCTTGCCAAGTCCTCAAGTCTTCTGGAAGGTTACAACGGGCGGCTCTGTTTGTATGACAGCGAATATAATTCAGCCAATCTGCTTTGAAGTTTATCACAATTGGGTGATGGTAGAGATGCTCTATAAACCACATTTGTAACAAAATATTGCAACCCTCAAAATAGTCTTGTCCTTCTTGGCACCGAGTTAAGGCCCGGAAGATGTCTCCTAGTATCATCGGAAGAACAGTGTGTTCCTCGTTACTCTGTAGATATGAGACCACCGCAGCTAAACGGATTCTGATGCGTCCACCACGTTCGGGAAAAACCATGGTTCCCAAAAAGCGATCATGAAAGCATAGATTCTTAAATCTCCCCAGGCGTCATAATTTAGCTGGTTAACAAATTCGACGTTTGAGAATTTCCCAAACCCTTCCTTATCACCAAATCTGTCGTAGAGATAATCTAGTGGCACCCAACCGTTCTCCATACAACCGAGGGGAACCCGCCGGAGACATAGCTTTTTCAAGAAGTTATTCACACTCATCTGCCTAGGAGCTGCAGGTCTCATCTTGTGCAAATCTCTTCCGAGCCCTGTGAGTCCGCCCAATTCTTCCAAAGTGGGTGTCATTTCACAATCCCGGAATTTGAACACATTGCTTGTTGAGTCCCAAAAACTCACTAAAGCTCGGATCACATTTTTATCCGATTTTATCATCATGATGTCCGGAAGAAATTTGAGGTGCTTGTGAACTTGATTTCTTTCCCAAGCTGAAAAACTAGTCCACCATTTACGGAGCCGATCCGGGGTTTTGTCCTGGACCATGAACATAGGTGGCATTTCGTCTCTCACCCTTTTCTGGCCGATTCGTTGCGAGGAAGTCATGCTGATCCTAGAAAAGATAGAAAATGGATTTAAGATTTTTTTTTTTTTCAAATTTATTTTTTTATTATATAAAAAAACGAATCTTGTTAATACGGCCTTTCAGCACTTGAAGAAGATTTGAAGGCTGTATAACAGGATACCAGTGTGATGTCTATATTCCGTTTTGCGAAATTAGTCCTCCGGCGCCCTTTTGAGGCGTTTGGCTATTTTTGCAAAATTTCCTAACTCTCGACTAAGAACAAAAATCCTAATTCTAATATTTTTATTATTGTTTTCCCTAAAAAAAATCAGTATTAAAAAAAATCAGTATTAGTTGAGCCCGATATGGGTTGCCTACGTATCTCATTTTTGGTGAGAATCAAACTCGCGTAGTTCGAAAATAAAGCACTAAATCATTTTAAGAAAAGAAAACAAACTATTTTTAAACAGCAATTCTAAAACAAATTATTTTTCAAAGGAACTAGGAAAATTTATTTGGAAATTTATTTTCAAAGAAACCAAACTATTTTTGTAAAATTAAAATTATTTTTTTTTTTTTTTGCATTTTTCAGAATTTATTTTTAAAGAACTAACTATTTTCATAAAATTATTTTAACTATATACCCTGACGTTTTCCACTTCTTCCTCTTTTTAACAAACCGGTCGGCATGTAAGATCGAAACAAATAAATGCACACAAAAAGATGCAACAAGTTGGTCTTTTTGTTTCGGGTACACCTGTCCTAGACAGGCCCAACCCCTGTGTTGAGCCTCCTAAGTCAAATATGCACATGATGCAAATAAACGTTCCTATCGGGGATCCGGCATAAGGTCTTGTTATTCTAAGTCATCATCCTGTTGGAAAAGTGTCTAGAGTGGCTTTAACTCGAGCGGACAACTCGAGCCGAAGAGTGTCAGTGTACCGGTAGCATGGCTTTCCGGCTTAATTGACAAAACTCTCCGCCTAAACATGTGTGACTACAAAATCCTTCACCGGGTGCCAAGCACCACAGCTATCTTAAGAAAAACGGGCTACGTCCAGCAAATGCCCGGTATTGTATTTCAGAAGACTCCGAAAAGAGAAAAAATGGGTATCGGCACAATTTATATACAGTTCACGAAATATCAAAGCGGTAAAGCAACATTTAGCATATAAAATATAAACATGTAATAAAATCAGATAATAAATAAGCCAAATAAAATAATTATTCAAAGCTCGAATTCTTAAACCCCGAACCGGTAGTCCTGAGTTTTATTCCCCAGCAGAGTCGCCAGAGCTGTCACACCTCCTTTTGGCGCGCCCGCTACCCGGGGGTAGGAGCGCAAGGGGAGTTTTTCCAATTCAAGTGACAATATTCGAAATGGGATTATTTTATTTATTTCAGAGTCGCCACTTGGAATATATTATGGTGTTCCAAGTCACCGATTTATTTAAATCCCGAATCGAGGAAATTTTTGACTTTCCAAATGAAGTCTGCGAACCAGAAATTCTAAGTAAGGAATTCTGTTGACCCGAGGGAAGGTGTTAGGCACCCCCGGATCCCGTGGTTCTAGCACGGTCGCTTCAATTATTGTAAATGGCTAAAAATATCTGATTTTATGCATGTTCAATACTATAATGCGATTTTAAATCAATTACCGCGTTTGGTTATTTTTAAGAAAAAGTGAACATTGTTATTGAGGGGCCCCGTGATTTTATTTCTTCTATTTAGCTAGGCTCGTAACATTTTTTTTTTTTTTAAGGGTAATCCTAAAGTGACTACATTTTTTCTATTTAGTTATCCCCAAATTAAAAGAGAAAATTCCTAATTAATTAAGAGACTAAAAGTATGCAATACATCAAATTAATTTATGGAAAATATTCATGAAACAGAAAAATAAATAAACAAACATTTTTAACAAACTCAAAATACTACAATTTGATTTATTAACTTATTATATTTTTTTTGTACAATAAAAGATAAAATACATACTCAAATCGTGATATTGTTTGCTATATTAAAATAACTGTTTAACGGAAGTAGACATGGCTAAAATCTAAATAAAAGAAAAATACAAAATCGGCAATTAATACTTATACAAATTAAATCAATTATTTTACAACTAATTTAAACACATATTTTAATTGACTTAAAAGGTAAAATTTACTATTTAGAAATATTTAAAGGAACAATAATTTTCCTTAATTACTAATACTTATTTAAAGAAAAAAAATAGTATTATTTATTCAAATCGAACCTAAATGCCTAAATTTTACGCCAAATAAATAAAAATCATATTTTATTAAGCTAGCTACATATTTGCAATTTTTAGTTTATTAAAAATAATATTAAAACATTAGCTACTAAACTAACTAGTTTTTTATTTAACTAAAGAGATGACTTATTTCTTTTTAATTACTCAAAAACTTGGATAATGAAACATGCTTATACTTATACTAATTAATAACAATATTGAAGTGAATTATTAAAAAAAAATCTAATAGTTATGAGAAAATTCACACAATCCAAATCATACTACAATTTCAACTCGAATTATTGTTCCGAGATATTATTGATACAAAACTTAAAATGTAAAAAAAACAAAGACATAAGTTTTATCCCAATCAACTTCAAAATCATATTACACCTTATACTGAAATTAAACAGTAAGTGCTTTTCAAGGAGTGTACCTGAACAGCAAGAGGAGAGGAAAATAATTAGTATAAGCAGTAATTCCAGCAGTGCAACAATAACAGCCAGCAATTCCCAGTAACAGACTTTCTAAGACTAATTAAAACTTTCCAGTAGTAACAAAAATCAACACCAAAACAGGCAACTAAAACAGCTCTTAATTTTCAAATTCTCACTGTTTTTAGTATTAAAAACCTCTCAAGTGCGTATGTTCTACTCTCTCTTTTTTATCTCTCTGTTTTCTCTTTTTTCAATCTCTAAGCTTTTCAGTCCGTTCTGTTCTCTCCTCTCTTTTTCTCAATCTCTCTTTTTTCTCTCTTTTCAGTCTAAGTCCCCTCCTCCTCCTCCTCCTTTCTTTTCCAAAGGCCAAGTAACCCTTTTTATACACTGCAAAACAGAACCAAAAAGTCGTGATTGATGTCTAGTTTTTAACTCTTAAAGTCCAACTAGCTTTTCTTTTTTTTCAACTCTAAAATACTTACCCCTTAATTAATATTAAAAGGTACCTCCTACTCAATTATCACCTCTTAACAGCAGCCCCTAACTATTCAGACTATAACCAATTCAAGGCTAAACTCAGAAAAATCAATCAACAAAAACAAGACAAATTATTTCAAATCACTGTTAACAGTGTTGCTGTTTATTATGACTAAACAAACATTTACGACTACAATTACAACACATACGCACTATCACAATGTATCCAATACTTAAGGAGTGGAAAGCAGAAGGTGATATGAACTTGAAAGGGACAGTTGAGACAATTCAATTAGCAAGCACAATAAACTTAGTAAATCAATGCATTTCGTCCATTCTGGTGTCACTCAAATCAGGTCTAGCCTTTAACTATATTAATGAGATTACTTCAAAATTTTAGAAATTACTAAGAATCTACAAGAATTCCTAAATTTATTAAACAAAATTCCAGTAACTAACTCACGCTTCAAGATACTGGACTAATATGAATCAATTGTCTTTCCACATAAATAAGAATTTTAACAGAGACTCATCACAACAAACGAATTACAAAAATAATCAAACTAAAACCGAGCTATAAGGGAAAAGAAAAACAGAAAAAATAATTAAAAAAAACAACAAAAATCACCTACGAAATAGAGAGATCTGAAATCTTGGTTAATCGAATTTCAGTTACAAAAATCACCAACAACAGAATGCCTAACACCAACTGCGGTGGTTCGAAGATGGCTGGAATTTTGTTTAAATCAACAAAAACAAAAAAAAAAAAAGGACGGGCAGGGGTGCAGCAACTGCTCGAAGGCGGCTGTGGTCGTCGCGGTGGTTCGAAGATGGCCAACGAGCAGAGGCGGCGACGGCTGGTGGTCGTTTGCTGAAGGTTGGTCGTTGGTTGTTGTTGGAGGCGACCGGCGGGTTGTGGGCGTGGAGTTGGGTTGTCGTTTGGTGAGGGTGGGCGGCGGCATGGAGGTGGCAGCGGGCGGTGGTCTTGGTGTGCGGCGTGAGGTTGAGGGTTGTCGTTTGGTGAGGGTGGCCGCTGGCTTCATTCTGCTGGAGGCTGGCGGCTGTGCAGGTGGGGTGGGCGACGGCGGCAGGAGCAGGTGGGGTGTGGGTCGGCTGCGGCGGCTGGTTGAAAAAAAATGGGGCTAGGGTTTGGAAAATCAGAAAATGAGGAGTGTTTGAGGGGTTTGGGTAATTAAAAATTGATGAATTAATGAGAGTCATTGGATTAATCATGATGGATGGCTGAGATTGATCCGGGTAATGGGTCTGGGTAGATGACATTTGGGCTGGGTAAGGAGTTTGAACCTTTGGGCTTGTAATTTTATCTTAAAGAAATGGCCCAATCCAGATTTTCAACTCCATTTAAATCTACTTTTCTTTCTTTTTTTTTTCTTTGTTTTATTTTAAGAATTAAAACTAAAATTATAATTTTAATTATAAAAATAAATTAAACACACGATTACTAATTAACTCTAAGTAGTAATTTTTCACAAACAATCAAACATCAAACCGCACAATATTGATTAAAAATGCAAAGATAACAAAAATTACTTAATTAAATCCTAAATTCAAATGCAAGTGTATATATATATATATATATATATATATATATATATATATATATATATATATTAACAAACAAATATGTATGGACAAAAATGCAAATAATAATTAAGAAAATTAAACAAAAATTTTAGAAAATCATGCACAACACCAACATACAATAATTTTGGATCTAAAAATACTAACAAAATACGGAAAAGAACAAAAATTTGAAATCGACTAACCGGATTGAGACAAACGATCAGTCGTCCAGATTCATTATATATATATATATATAAACATATATACATATACACACAGAAGAAGAAAAAGAGCATAATGGCAACGAAAACATAGGTGGGGAGTGGCTCCCGGATTACTGCCTGGCGGTTGTTTTTGGGAAACATTCCGGCGGGTGTTATTGGAAGGTTGAAGAAGAAAAAGAAAGAGTGGTGCGTAAGGGTTGTGGCGGCTAGGGTTTGTGGAGTGTATAATGGCTGGTCTCTACTGAGACCAAAGCCTTATATACTCGGAGCCCTCAAGATGATCCTGGCCGTTGGATCTCTGATGATCAACGGTCGGGGCTTGGCCTAATCAAACGATGTCGTATTGACCCATATGAGGCCACCGGTCTCCTCCGTAGGATCATCTGGATTGGACAGTTGAGATCAAGTCCCTCATATTAATTAACCATTAAAAATCCGTTAATAATCTCAACCGTTAGATCCGAGGAAATAAACGGCTGATATTCTATCAATTTAAATAACTGGACCGGATCTTTTGGGCTAAAACATTGGGCCACAATTCAGACATAATCTTGGCCCCAATTCTTATTACGCCTGTATATATATATTTTTATTATTTAATTTTTTAAATAAATAAATATGCACAGATAAATGCAAATAATACAAGAAAAATAACACAAAATTCACAACAATCGCAAGAAAACTAAAAATTATTTTATTTTGAATCTTTGGGAGTATTTCTCTTATAGGGCAAAAATCACGTGCTCACACCCACATCATCTGCAGGTTTGGAATTCCAAAGATAATCATCACAGATAACGGTGCCAATCTTAACATCGGATTAATGAAAGAGGTCTGCCAACAGTTCAAGATTACACATCGAAATTCCACACCATATCGTCCCAAAGCAAATGGTGCGGTTGAAGCAGCAAACAAAAATATAAAGAAGATATTGAGGAAGATGGTAGAAGGGTCTAGGCAATGGCATGAAAAGTTACCATTTGCACTGTTGGGTTATCGCACTACCGTCCGGACTTCGGTAGGTGCAACTCCTTACTTGTTGGTGTACGGGACTGAAGTAGTAATACCCGCAGAAGTTGAAATTCCATCCCTTCGAATTGTCACTGAAGCTGAGATTGACGATGATGAGTGGGTCAAAACCCGATTGGAGCAATTGAGCTTGATCGATGAAAAGAGATTGACAGCAGTATGTCATGGCCAATTGTATCAAAAGATAATGGCGAGAGCATATACCAAGAAGGTACATCCCAGGAAATTTGAAGTGGGACAGCATGTGCTGAAGAGAGTTCTACCACATCAGGCCGAAGCGAAAGGCAAGTTCGCTCCAAATTGGCAGGGACCATTTGTTGTGACTGGAGTATTATCCAACGGCGCTCTATGTCTAACTAATATTGAAGGAAGATGCACCGATATGGCTATCAATTCGATGCAGTCAAGAGATATTATGTGTAATTCTTTAATGTATTTGTCAACGTGTGTTTCGTTTGTGTGAATTTGGCATTTTTCGGAGAATGAAATGACAGAGGCAATTTTTCTACTACCCAAACACTTTAACCCTTGTCTTCCCCTTTGAGCCTTAATTATTCTTTCATATACCCTCTGTTGGAATCCTCAAGGAAGATGTATAACAAAATAGAAAGAAGAAACAAAGAAAAACACAAGAAAAAGTGAACTACGTTCGACCTGATTCCTCAAGAAGGATACGTAGGCGCCACACGGCTCGGTCATAATAAAATAAAAAATCAAAGATTCCCCAAGCAACAAAACTGGGGCAGAAGTCATTGTTTCGTTTGAAAAGAAGTGTGGATTCCGAAAGTTGTAATGAGCTAACCGTTGAAGATTAAACCCTTTTTCTTTAGCCTCACGCACAAAAACCACATTAATGACCAAAAAGACCTCTTGATCAGTATTGGAGAAATGCCAAGTCAGTGCGAATGAAAACTACGAATGACACTTCAATCCTCGACTGAATCTAGGACTCACAAGCTGAAAAGGGATAGCCCTTTAGAGGAAATGTCATGGATAATACCCCAACCCACCGCATGGAAAGAAAGCGAAATGAGAGAGTCTTAACGGTGAAAACCCTCGTGGGCACCTTAAGGCGAAGAAAGTTGAGAGAAATAAAATGAGAGAGTCTTACGGTGAAAACCTTTACGGGCACCCTAAGGCGACGGGAGGTCGAGAGAATCGAGAGAATCTCATTAATGAAAACCCTTTGAAGGGCACTATGAGGTGACAAGGTGAGATGGTTACAAGGCATCTGCATGAGACAAGGTTGGGACATTCGTTTGCTTCTAGCAAAACGCGGCCATCAGAAATTGATTGACATAAATAGACTGGGTAGATTAATCTCAAAGGCGCGGCATAACCATTGGATCAGTCACACATTCAGATAAGTTTTTCCCATTTTTGAGTTCAGAAAAGTTTTCCCTGTCTTTTGTCATTTACGGTCAGCATTTCTTTATCTACCATTTTTCTCTTCTTTTGTTTTCGAAATTTGACTTTTCAAATCTTACTACCAAGTATCCCAAGGCGGCACAATGAAGATGAATAGGCGTGGAACGAGGCGGTAAGGCAAAAGTCGTTCCAATATTAAGATTGGAACGACAGGTTGATTGGAAGGTTCACAGGAATTATGGAGTACGATGGACACATATTACATACCCGGAAGGTGATTTCTCATAACAGATCATCGACTAAAAGGGTCGGACCAAACTGAAGGTTGGAATAAAAGGGAGAGATGAGAGACCATCTGTGGAAAGAGCACCATCCCCAGCAAGTGTCAACATCGTCCCCAAAAGTTCGAGGGAGGCCAAGCAGCTGAAAGAGAAAAGGAAAATTGCACCAAACAAGAGTGGCACGACCACTCACTGCGTTTTGAAACTAACAATTTTTCTTTGATTTAAAGCAGGAAAAGATGGTTCGTCGGCGGAAAAGCATGCCACGTAGAAGGTCATCAAACTGGGGCAGAAAATTTTCTCTCACTGCGAAAATTTTCTTAAAAGCAAATACCCAGTGGATAGGGATAGAAAACAATACGAGATTTCGGGAAATGCCAGTTCCGAGCATATTAGTGTTGAGAGAGGCCAGACAACACGAGGGGGTGATATTTGAGCCCGGTACCATCCCCAGCAGCTGTTGGGAAAATGAAACACTAACTCCGAGATTCCCCCAGCAGCATTATATCCCATAAGTTTTTCAAGGAGGCCAAAGCGTGAGTCCCAGAGGAGGTCTGGGAAGAAGGAAGAGGAAAAGGGGTCCCCCGCCAGGGTAATCCTCAGTTAATGATATTTCAACCCCCGGCGAGTCCGAGAGAGAATGAGGGGTGAAGGAAATAAAGAATACTTCCCCAGCAGCATCATCACCAGCAGGTGAGTAAACAATTCCGAAGATATCTCCAGCAGCCAAAGGAAAAGTAACACGACCCAGTGGGAAAGCAATTCCAAGACGAGGTAATTCAGAAGAAAAGGGTAGCCCAAGAGACGATGCAGGAAGAAGAAAATGGTACAGGAAACAAAGGAAGGCGATAAGGATGGGATGAAATTAGTGAGTCGTAGTTGAAGTCAGGGAGCCCGCCTGAAGAATGGAGTGGCGATTTTATTTTGAAGTTATAGTTGAAGTCAGGGAGCCCGCCTGAAGAATGGAGTGGCGATTTTATTTTGAAATTGTTGTTGAAGTCAGGGAGCCCACCTGAAGAATGGAGTGGCGATTTTATTTTGAGGTTGTAGTTGAAGTCAGGGAGCCCGCCTGAAGAATGGAGTGGCGATTTATTTTGAAGTTGTAGTTGAAGTCGGGGAGCCCGCCCGAAGAATGGAGTGGCGATTTTATTTTGAAGTTATAGTTGAAGTCAGGGAGCCCGCCTGAAGAATGGAGTGGCGATTTTATTTTGAAGTTGTAGTTGAAGTCAGGGAGCCCGCCCGAAGAATGGAGTGGCGATTTTATTTTTAAGTTATAGTTGAAGTCAGGGAGCCCGCCTGAAGAATGGAGTGGCGATTGATTTTGAAGTTGGTTGAGGAAAGCGGTGGAGTGGCGATTTTATTTTGAAGTTGTAGTTGAAGTCAGGGAGCCCGCCTGAAGAATGGAGTGGCGATTTTATTTTGAAGTTGTAGTGGAAGTCAGGAAGCCCGCCTGAAGAATGGAGTGGCGATTTTATTTTGAAGTTGTAGTGGAAGTCAGGGAGCCCGCCTGAAGAATGGAGTGGCGATTTTATTTTGAAGTTGTAGTTGAAGTCAGGGAGCCCGCCTGAAGAATGGAGTGGCGATTGATTTTGAAGTTGGTTGAGGAAAGCGGTGGAGTGGCGATTTTATTTTGAAGTTGTAGTTGAAGTCAGGGAGCCCGCCTGAAGAATGGAGTGGCGATTTTATTTTGAAGTTGTAGTGGAAGTCAGGAAGCCCGCCTGAAGAATGGAGTGGCGATTTTATTTTGAAGTTGTAGTTGAAGTCAGGGAGCCCGCCTGAAGAATGGAGTGGCGATTTATTTTGAAGTTGTAGTTGAAGTCAGGGAGCCCGCCTGAAGAATGGAGTGGCGATTGATTTTGAAGTTGGTTGAGGAAAGCGGTAGAGTATGACGGAAGTCCCCAGCATGAATCCAAGTTCATAATCAAAAGGAAGGCAACAAGGATCAGAAAGATAGGTTCAAACTTCGAAGGAGAATTGTTCGGAGATCACAAAGAAGGGACCAATGGTCGGAGTTCGGCAATCAAGATAGGCCGAGATAACGATTGTCAAAGGAGAAGAAGCATGTGAAGAAACATCAGAGCCAGCAGGATGGCAAGGAACATGACAAGATCAAGTTAAAAAGGATAGAATTTGCAATACTGTAACTTAGTCTAGCTTATTATTTTGTTTAGCACGGTGTTATAAGGAGATCGGTTAAGCGGTGGCAACAGCAGCAACAACAGCAACAGCAGTAACAGCAAGATCACAACAGTCATGGTAGTACCAGCTACCAAAACTTCCCGAACTACATTGACCTGATTCCCTTTTAGGCAGGGATATGTAGGAGACCTTTTGAAGCAAAGGTTCGGTCAAACTTTTTCAAAAAAAAAAATATAATAAAAGAAAAAAAAGAAATTTTTTTTCGTACGGAGTGCTCAAACGGGCAAAAATCGCTCGTATCCGCTCACTTATCTTTGCACGAAAACTCTTCATGCCTCCGCGCAAAGAGGGGCAGCTGTGAGCACGTGATTTTTGCCTTACATGAGAATTACTCCCAAAAAATTCAAAAAAATAAAATAGTTTTGTGTTGTGCGTGATTTTTGTGATTCTTGCGTTATTTTTTCTCTCATTATGTGCATTATTATATATAAATTCATGTTTGTGCTTTAGAGTAATTAAGTCGTTTTCACGAAAATAAAAAATAACAAAAATATGTATTTTTACATTTAATGTTTAAAGTTTAGTTGTAGGACATGATTTTAATGTGTTAGTTAACATGTTAATTGTTGTTCAAATGTTGATATTTGTGTAGTTTTATTCAGTGATTTTACAAATTAATTAGGAATTTTTGTTCAATTATAAAGAAGGGAAAGAATTTGTTTGGAAATTAAGAAAGAAATCCGAATAGGGCTTCAAATCCGGAGCCCAAAACATTCCTAGCCCAAAACAGGTCATTACCCAATACAAGGCCCATACATCTCCTTATATAACGCCTGATCTGCACCATTGGATTAAGTCAATCCAACGGCCAAGATCATTAATCCAAGCCCAGCCCCATTACGCATTAAAACGACACCGTTTAGATTAAGTAATTTGATCTGAGCCGTTGGATTCTTATGATCCAACGGTTTACATTATTTGGTTAATTTTAAACCGCTTTCATTCTCCCAGACCCCTTCTTCGTCTCCCTCAGAGACGATAAGAAACCACCATCGAACCACCGCCCACCGCCTACCGGAAATTGCCTCACGGCGGTTCCGGTAGGCCAAACCACCCAAAATTAACACCATAAAATCTCCCAAGCCCCCTCTACATGGATCCGTTAGTTGTTAGTCTCGAATGTTACTCAAACGTCTCGAACATTCGTTTGCAACTCGCCGGAACTTGGACATCTACCCCAACTGACCCCAAATTCATGCCAAGCCTCCCCCTAGCCTCCCTCACACCCCTACTAACCCCGGCTTCGCTCGAATCTTACTAGAAATGTTAAAGCCCTAAAGTCGAGCCTCAAGAACCCTAGAACCCAAAAATTAGGGATTTCGTCGAGTCAACGGTATTTGAAGGCAATAGACCTTAATGGAGTGTTTTTCGGTGGAAAAACACTTCAATTAAAGTCCGTTTACTTCAAAAGAGTGCAAACTCGAAGTCTTTGGAGCCGAGTCCGTCTAATTTCTTGAGGTATCCCATTTCTCATTCTCTTCCTTCTGTTTTGTTGTTGTGTTCATTATATTAATTTAGTTGTTCGTTTCTATCTGTTTTGTGTTTGATTTTAATCTTTTTTGCTTCTACACCGTAAGACCTTTTATTTGGTCATTCTTGTTTTTGCTTATATGTCGGAGTAGATTGCGATATAGAAACACGAATTGGCTGTAAACGATACTGTCAAGTAGTGAATTCTGCATTTTTTCATGTTTCGTTTGCTTGAGCACTTCGAATCACTAAGTCGATGATTGATTGTTGTTCCTTATGTGAATTATACGAATGTTGTTGATTAGTCTCGTAGGTCTGTTTATTGGAGTTTTGTGGCAGAACTTGACACTGTAAATCACATTGTGAATCACTGTTTGGATCGAGATTTTTCTTTCTTTTGAACTGTTGTTTAATTAAGTGGTGAATTGGATATAGTTGTTGTTAGTTAAGGATTGAAGGGTGTAACTGATGAAGGGTAGTGCACATTAGGACTACTGGTGGAACCTGCTGTACAGCAGAGTTCCCCACCAATGTCCCCTGATTATTAATTAAAAAAAAGGCCCCATGCTTAGACATATTGTAGTGACAAACCAGTGTCAGGGAGGCCAGGAATATCATGGGCTTGGCAGAGAATATAATGGGCAAGGGTTTAGTTTAAGTGTGGCACCATTAGGAGTTGAAGTTAAGAAAAAGCTATATAGATAGAGGGACTGGCCGTGAGAGAGGAAGACACAGACATAGAAACACATACAGATTTTAGACAGAGAAAAGATATACATTTTAGAGAAAAGAAGGAAGAAAACATTCTGCTTCTTTTTTGCTCACTGTTTCAGTCAATCTTTGAGTCTTTTGAGCTATATCCTGATACGACATTGGTCTTTTGAAGTTCTTGAAGTAATCGTTAGGTATTTTGGAAGTTAAAACAGGTCTATTGGGACTGTTTTGGTGTTATTCTTTGGTCTTTCGACATTGTTGATCAAAGCATTGGGTTGTTTGGTTTTTGAGTCTTGTTGGGGTTTCAAGTGCTCCTTCCTGGGTGTGCTCTTAAATCCCTGGACATCGTTTCATTGGCTTGGATTGGATCTTGTACTGATTTATTGCATCTTGTCTCTGGATTTGTGTTTCTGCTGGATTGTTTTGTTAAAACTGGTTGTTGCTGGATATTGTTGTTGGGTGTCTACTACTGTTGCTGTTGTTCATTGCTACTGCTTGTCATTTGTTGCTGATTGAATCTCATTTCCCTTCTTATTTGAAAATTCCAGATACACCTTCATAGCCTTTAATGATCTGAAAGTTTGATCTATGTGCATGAACAATTTGGAGAATCAATAAGGAAGAGTTATTATCTGTTCATTTGAGTTTCCTTAGAACCATTATCAGCTCTTAATGTCCAACTTAGCTATTCATGTTTAATTATAACTAGAATAGCAGTTTGTATTATCTGATGTACATTGGACTGTAATAGTACTGTTTTGAGACTATTTTTGACTTGTGGATTGTGAATTGATTTTATGTTACGAGAAGATGAATCCATGTAGTTAGTAGTTTTATTTTGGTTAACTTTCGTTACTAGTGTAGTATAATTCGAATTTATATGACAGTTATATTTTACAACTTGGAAACTGAACTAATAATCAGTACGTAAGCCCTTGTTATGTTAAGCAATAAATAGTCTTGGTAATGCGATTTGTGAGTAAACAAACATAGTTTGAATTAGCCTAAACATAGCTAGCGTATTTTTGAGTTTAGGGTCATTAACCTATTCATGTACATGTATTAAGCAAAAATAATGCAACCAAGTAGTTATCACTGTTGTTAAATTCGCATTCATGTTTCCAATCTAATTGTCATCTTTAACAACATGTAGGAATCACTAAGAGATAGATAAATAAAATAGTTGGTCGCCTATGTTTTTCTTTTGAATTGAGTGAAACATGGATCTAAAGTAAGATCAAGGGGTAGGTATTAACGTAATTTCAAAAAAAAAAAAATACAATGCAAAGCCGTGCAAATTCAGCTAGATAATTAATTGTTGGGCTATTTTTTATTGAAACTACATGATTAAGCCTTTTAGGACTCTACTGGTCATGCCTTGGTTTTGGGTGAGGACTATAGTCCTTATTCGAGTTTTGGATTCAACTAAATAAATTCAAAATTAATGGTCTTTCATATGTTATAATTAGTTAATTAACTAGGATGTTTTTTTTTAATTAAAAAATATATATATAAATAATCGTAGTGGATTTAGGATTGCCATTTAAACAATATATGAGATGAGCCTCGATAGAAGATCAAATACACGGGGCCCTAATTAATTATTATGTAAATATAGACTCGGGAAGGCCGTTTAGTGAATTTCACGGTCTTTCACAAAGTTAACAACACGATAGACTCTTTAGGCACGATTTGTAAATAAAATACTTTCCTAATTACGGGTGCGCATTTATATGACCCAAATCTTACTCTCGGCGAAACTGAGGCGCATTAAAGTCACAGGCGTACCGGTTGCGGTGTAACTCGAAATGTGTTTTCGTGACGTCGCAATTCTTCTAAAACTAAAAGCGGAACATTAAAAGCACATGAATCGATATACATAAAGAAATCAGATAAAAACAAAGATTGCAATCGAGCGACCGTGCTAAAACCACGGAATCCGGGAGTGCCTAATACCTTCTCCCGGGTTAACAAAATTCCTTATCCAGGTTTCTAATTTCGCAGACTGTAATACAAAGTCACAAATTTCCTCGGTTCGGGATTTAAACCGGTGACTTGGGACACCATTATTTTTCCAAGTGGCGACTCTGAATTAAATAAATAAATCCCGTTTCGATTGTCCTTTAATTGGAAAAAACTATCTCGCGCTCTCGCGGGTGCGGAAAAAGGAGGTGTGACAAGTAGGATATATTTAGGAATAGTGACTCAACCTCCCAAGCACTTTAGACACCACATAATCAACTTTAAGTGCAAATTCTTCAATCTACTTCACTTTCACACAATATCACCCCCCAAAACGCTCCCTTCGTCTGTAAACACTACATTAATTCATACCCACTAGGAGGAAAATGACAATAATGTATTCATCTCTATTTTTTTTTTTGCAATTTCTTCTAGTGGTTTATTATTTTATAAAACAAGTACAACTTTCTTCCTTTTATTGGTTCCACTCAAAGGTCACCCCACACATAGTTCATTCTTACTTCTTTTAGCGCTCATCTCACGATTAAAGTGCTTTAAGAGAAAAATGGATCAAAACAATGTCAATTAAGAACAAAAGGGTATAGACTTGTAATGTGGGTGCCAAATAAGAATCTATAGGCTCAAATGGGTTGACTAGGGATAAATATTATTTGTGGTAAGCAATTAAGTTCAAAAAGACAAAAAAAAAGCCTAAAATCATTTTTCAAACCAAGTATCACCTAGAATTTCGCTTCGACTCACAAACCGGACAAGTTCTAAATTCAAGTACAATACATAAATTACACAAAAACCTTACCACACATGGCATATGACTCATTCACATCAACTCATGACTAAACTCTGTATGAAAATCCAATGTTTATATTGCTCCATACTTGATACTTACCCGAGACATTGGGCTCCAATCACGGGCCGAAAATTCGCTTGGAGCACACTCACATGGTTGTCGGGCTCCGTTATAACTCGAACCCATGAAAGAATATCAAAAATTCAACATTAACCGTTTTTGAGGAAAAAACATAAGTAGACAATATTTAAAAAAAAAATTCAGATACCTAGCATTACTAGTATTTTACATAACAGGGAGCTTAATAAATACATCCCTAGCAGGAAGTTAATAATATGGACCAAGAATCACGCTTAAAAACAAGTCCAGAACATTCAATTCCTAAAAAAATGATTCAAAGAAATTCAATTTCTTTTCAATTTTTTCCTTAAGCCTTCCTAAATTAGCGCCAGAATAAATATCACATGAGATTTATTTTCAATTACATGGAATAAACATAAACATGATATTATTATAGTATATAATTATATATGAGATTCATTCTGTTGGTATAAAATTTTATTTTTAATTGTGTATCAACGTCAATTTTTAAACAGTACAAAATTATATATAAAAATTTTAGTCTGCTGGTATAAGTTTTTATTTTTAGTTGTATATCAACATCAATTTTTACATAGTATAATGATGGTATTAAATAGTTTATAGATTATAATGGTATTTTTAGTATATTAATATACATAGTATAGTAATCCTTCAGTCATTGTATAAATTGTGTTGTAATGTAAAAATAATAGATAATTGAATATATACATGGAATAAGTTTATACGTGATATTATAATAATATATAATTATATTTGGTATAATATATGTAGAAATAATATACATGACATTTTATTTATCCCATTCATGCACATACTCAAAGTACTTGAAATATTTAAAGAATATTTGAATCCTAAATTTAAGGGACAAAGAGAGAGAGCGAGAGAGAAGGAGTTAAATGCTAATTTAATTAACTTAAATTTAGACAAATAAGAATAACATTGGTCCCGTAACTGGTGTTACTCATTAATTATGCATGTAATCTTGATAATATGCCAGTATTGTAAATAAATCTGCTATATATGGAATAAACCAAAAATAATATTATTTTTTTAAATACTTTTCAAAAGATGCTCTGTCATGTATTTTTCTCACCGTTTTTCAGTAGAAATCGTGTTCACTGACCACTTTTCGGCATTGAATTTAAAACTTAGCCACTATACGGGATTTCAAATCTTACAAGTGAATTTCCATGACATCATATCTGAGTTTCACTTGTAAAATTTAAAATTCCAGGATCGTGACTATTTCCAATTACAAGACTGAAAAGTAGCTATTTCTGAAATTTTCCCCTTTTCACTGTATCGCAAAAACTTATAGTCTGTTTGGCCAATTTTTGTGGTCAAAGGTGTTTTTTTTTCTTCGAAAATTATGGTTTTTGATCAATCTTTTATAAAGAAAAAAAAGTGCCTTTGAGGCGAGACGTAAATAGTTTTTAAAAAGTAGAAAAATGTAACTTCTTTTCAAAAGTACTTTTCTAAGAAGTACTTATAAGAAAAATAAGAAAAATACATTTAGAAACAATTTCTAAAAACTTAACCAAACACTAATTACTGCTCAAAAGTACTTTTTTGAAAAGTACTTTTAACAAAAATACATCATTTTGATCACTAAATTACACTTTTAGATTGTGTTAAGGAAATTCAAAACTTAATATATAATTTATTGGCCTTGTCTAATGTTTCTCTAAAAATTAATAGAATCTTTACACTGACTAAATGTATTCCATCTGCATAAACTTTGGTATAAAACTACGCGATGCTTTGTACTTGTGAGAGAACACAAATATCAATAAAATAATTGTTGTGCACCTAAGCTGAATTGCACACCACCTTTATCCCAAAATAAATAAATAAATAAATAACTTTAGCACAATAAATGCACATATTTTTTGGTGCCAAATGTTGCTGGACCAGGAAGATGTTGAAACGACACATTTTAGATATTTGGCAAGTTAAGCAATTGATGATAAGATATTGTTACATTAGTACCTACGTGTAGTGTTAAATGAGTACAAGGTCTTGAAAAGATAATTAAATAATTAAATGCATAAAATTATGTATTCTCTACTAACATTTTAAGATTTTAGACTAGACAATTACATACTTAAAGTCTTTAATATGGTATTAGCTAGAATGAAATTTACGTACTTATCTCGTGAAAAAGAATCAAGTTCTAATAAAAAAATGATGCACTTTCTGAGATAGTCACACATAGGGGTGTACATAGGTCAGGTTGGTTTGAATTTTACAATTACCAAACTAAACCAATTGTATAGGATTATTAAATCTAAAGACCAAATCGAACCAATAAAACTTGAATTTTTCAATTTTGATTTTTCTCGGGTTTCGGGTTATTCAAATTTATTTTTCGGTAAAATCTTCGTAGAATAAAATATATTACTTGTGCTCAAAATATTCCTTTAATTCTAGTAAAATACAATTGTATAAAATATTTTTCAAGAAAATAATACAAAATATGAGATGTGTACATTATCCTAAAATATTCAACAATAAAGATAATACAATTATGTAATAGAAATATTGCTAATTAAAAAGGTATAATAAATATAAACATAATCTAAAAGTACTAAGTCATGCTAAACTAAGTAGACTAATAAGGGAGTATTAATACATGACTAAGCGCTAAAGAAAAATAAAAATAAGCTATGCATTTTAATTTAAATTATTGCAATCAAAAAATAGATATTCAATACATTTTCGTTCGTAGTATTGAAGTAAATGTCTTTTGTTTGCATTAATTAGTATTAATTTAATTTTAGTTTGGGAATTTGTTAGCATTATTTAATTTACTAATATTAATGGTTATAAATACTATTGGAACATTCAAAGATAATACCTTAAGAGATAAGATTATGAAAACTTTTAAGAAATATTTATAATTTACATCACTATAAGTATATATTATATTAAATATATCTAAAAATTTTATATATGTAATATCGTGCTGGTTTGGTTTCGGTTTGACTTTCTTTAGTTAAAACCAAACCAATTATGGTCTGAGTTTTTTTTCCAATACCAAACCAAATCAAACCAAACTATAATTGAGTTTTTTTTTCAACTTGACTTAGATTATTGAGTTGGTACAATTTGTCGTCTTTCTTTTTACGCCCACTCACAAACTTTAAGAGTTCCCATCAAATAAATCTAATCAGAGCAGACTGAATTATTCATGTAACCGATCCTAACGAATTTATAACCAAGATTTAGTTGAGTAATATATATTGTATTCCAATGTCAAATTTGGTTTAAGATATTCCTACAAATTGGTTTAAGTCATGACGCATGGTCAACAGACGGAAAGGAGACATGAGAATTTATTAGGGGTGTGCATTCGATTTATCGATTCGATTTTGATCTTTACCGATAATTATTTATCGATATAGATTATGGAGAATAATATTGTATTGCCACTTTCAAAATAGTAGTGGAATACATATACATTTTGTATATTATATTAATCTACACAAATCGGTAATTACTCGTTTAATAAGTGTCTACTGTCTAGCATTCGATTTATCGATTCGATTTTGACCCTTATCAATAATTACTTATCGATTATCGATTTGTACATATGCTTATCGTTATCGTTTCAATAAGATTTCGATTTTTTCGATTTCGATTTCGATAACAAATAATCGATTCAATTTATCGATGAATCGATTCGAATGCACACCCTAATACCCCAAAATTTTACTTCTTTCTCTGAGAGGTGATAACATTGCCATTATATTGTATGGTGGTAATTATCACGATTAGATGTTCTATTTTCCACTCTCATACTCATAATTATAATTTTGCAGGCCTAATCTCACTGCTGTTTGTGGCAGTAATACAGTAACTTAGTGGGTGAAGTCTTTTTAGCAATCGATTTAATTACAGAGTCAATTGATGGAATTGACATGTTATTTAATACAAGAGATGCTGTTCATCAGTCATCACACCTTGGTTTTTCTATTGCTAAGAGACCATTTAGATTTTCTCCACTAGGTTTCTAAAGGATTACGTATAACTGTTTGTAACATGCAGTAAAAGATAATAATAATTTGATGGTTGTCCAAAAATGCATATAATTAATTATTATTTTCATATTCTAGTATTTTTTAATTGTCTTTTGAGTAATAATTATATTACTTTATGCTTTATATTATATTTTAACTAAATAAAGTGGTGTAAATATAAAGAGATTTAAAGTAAAATTAAATAAAGCGCGGAAAAGAAAAGAAGGAAAATAAATAAAGTGTTTATCCACAAACGTAGGCCAAAAAGAAAAGTGGAAAACAAATTGAAGTCAAGAAAGGAATTGCAAAATTAGACAAAACATTCTGCCTCCAGCGCTAAGGCCAGCGCTAGGCACTCGTCTCGACGCCGAGGTTACGGGATTTTCCTACTTTATTCGGGATAAGGCTATTTTAGTCCTACCCGATCTCATCTAGCATAAAAAGAGTTCTAAACCTAATTTGGAGGGGATCTAATATATTTTGAATGATAATTCATGTGAGGGAAATGGACGATGCTTGGAGGAGGTTTCTAACTAGTTTTTCTTCTATTCTCTACTTTTAAGTTTATAGTGTTTAACCCAAAAATAGGAATTTCGGTCAATATCTATTTCTACAAGTAATCGGGCTACTGATAATAAAAAAACCAATATTCTCGTAATAAGAAAGGAAACTAGAATATGAATTAGCAAAGTATTCAGTAGCAAGCAAAAGAAAGTAATTATATTCCAATAATAATCAGAACGTGTCCATACATATGATATTTTTCCCCTTATATAGTGACCTCCAAGTACATCGTCTTTTCCTCTTTGTGAGCGAGTCATTATGAGCATTAATAACATTGATGAAATGTTATTGTTGGTAATTGTAACTGTTCCGTGACGATTCTGTAACGTTTATTATCATCGCTCTCATTAATTGAAAACTAATGAATCTGTCCTTTTTACTGTCTTGGTTTTGTTCCACCGGTGCCTCTTCAAATCGCTAAAGAGACTCGCGCAACCGTTTCTTCTCTTCTCGTGGGTGTTTTGCTCGTATCTATTAAGACTCACGTCTTTTTTAATGCTCTTCTCCAGCTGTCGCTTTTCTAGTGATCCACGTATCTTGCCATGTCATCCACATAATTAATTGCACGTGTAATATTCATTTTCTCCAATAGAGATAGTCCCTCCACACCAATTATTTAGCAATTGAATATTTGGGAAGTGGATCTCATTTAATGCGAGCATTTTTGCCCCGTTTCTCACATACCATTGTATCTTCTTCTGTACCAATGCGTCATGTGTTACTTTCATTTAATGCGTGTGATACATGGCAGTCATCGATTGGCTCTGCAACTCTTCAGCAGGTTTTAGGCTTTTTGGCGGCTCCATTAGTCACAAAGTGATAGTTTTCATAATGACGTTTCCATCATTATTTTTTTTACTTGACGATTGCTTTTGCATATAAATACATCCTTTGCCTTCACTTTCACGAAAAACTCTCTTCGGTGTTCTTTATTCACAACTTACTCTTATTCTTCAGTACGTACTACTTTTTTATACAACTATGTCTTCTTCAAATCTTGATCATCGAAAAGTTCTCATAGTATACAAACTTCTCCTTTCCTCTTCTCCTAGCAGAAGTAGGAAAGGTGGTAGATTACGTAGTTTATGGTCAGTTTCTGTACGTGGTTCTTCTTCTCAACCCAGTTCAACGTCTTCTCGAACTAGCGTTTTTTCTTCACATAAATCTTCCGCTAGAAATAGGGATTCTAGTGAACTACTTCGTAAAGCTACTATCGACGAGAGTATTCCTGCAAAACGTTGCTTTGTCATAGATAGAGAATTAATTAAAAATCAGGTTACTTCCATGGCTTCTCACAATCTCGCTAATGTTTACCCTTCCCAGATTATTGAGGGTTTAGTTTCTATTGTGAGATTGCTATTGAAAATATGACTTCCCGATTCTAGTACCGAATGAAATTCAAAGGATCACTTCCTTTAAAGCTGGGTTTCTTTTGTGTATACATATCTCATCACGTTAGGTTTTAAGCCACCTATTGATCCAATTATTATTGAGTTTTGCCATTTTTTTTATTTATCTTTCGGACATATTGGTCCTATTGTATGGAGCCGTTGTCGCATGCCTTAGATACTAGTCAAATCTGGTAATTTTACCATTCACCTTTTATCATCTAATTCATCTTTACTCGCCCAAATTATTCCGTCATGCGGTTTCTTCTCTCCTGGTAAGAAGTAAGAGGGTTTTGGTTAGCTCTAAAGATGACAAAGATCGTGGCTTCTACGCCCGATTTGTTGCTGTTCTAACAAGTGGGTTAGTAGGTGAAGAAAAAATGTCCTTAAATGAGAAGTAGAACTTTGAACATAAGTTTCTTTTACAATCTTTTATTTCTCTTTTTTTGTGAAGAACTTGTACTCTCGTAACTGTTTTACTTTTATTTTTCATCAACGATGGGATCTGTTAAGTAAATTTTTGATTTTCGTGGTTGGGTAGAAAAATTGTTAGCAGTTGCTCCAATGGAAGAAATGTCCTGGAAATATCTTTCAAACAGATTTGGATGGAAAGTGAAAACTCACTGTAACTTTTCTTTATTAGGGTTTCCCATTCGGGGTGTGAGTGCTGCATCAATCACTACTTCGAGGCTCTCTCTATCAAAAGATCAAGAGATAATCTTGAGTTCTTCATAAAAAATAAAAGCTCATAGACCGCAGAAATTTGAACATGAAGAGGAATAGGAAGAAAGTTCATTAGTTCGTAAGACACGAGCTAGAAGGCAGGCCATTTCAGATGATAAAGCTACTCCTCCTTCTATTTCTAGTCCCATGATCGAGCTTGAAAGTGATACCTTAGTGAGTTCTTATGAAGAGACGCCTGCTGCACCCCGTGACTCTTCTAAATAAATATTTTCTCGTGGATTTGATGAAGAAAGCTTTGGCTTTATTTTTTAGGAAACTCCTCTTGCCTCTTTTTCTGTGTCTGCTCCAATTGAATCTCAGTTACTCGTACCTGCTTCTGCTTCCATTGCTCCACCCGTGACTATTTTTACTTCCTCGACTGTTCCGTCTGCCACAACTTTTCATGGTAAAATTGGCTCCTCTAGTAGCAGTAGGGTGATAAAACAAGTGACCATCGAGATTCCTGCAATTGGTAATCTTAGAGCATCAAGTAAAGGTTATGGCAATGGAACTAGCAATTGAAAAAGCCTCATCTAATCAGGTGGGCAAAGATAAGAATTTTCTTAAGCCTTCATTTGCTGAATAGCTTTCCCAAGCTTATGAGCTTAAAGGATTTGCTAAACCAAAAAGAAGCTTACTCTGGGGAGCTTGTTCAAATGCTCACACAAACTCAAGAAGATCTTCGTGTATCTTCAAACAAGGTTAAATTTTTAGAGAGATCTCTTGCCTCCTACAAGCTCCTTACGATGCTGGCTTGAATGAGAAGGATGAATTAACGGCTGAGGTTGAGCAATGGGAAAAGACTATGAGGTCCTTGAAGATAAAACCGATGTATGTTAGCTGGACTTTTTTGAATACTCGCCTCGAAACATTAATGGAAGTAGGTCGGGAAGGCTTTGACTTAGATGCTAAGATTGCAAAAACTAGAAGGACGATTGAAAAGACTAAGTAGTGTCAAATCTTTTCTTTACCTGAGATTGGTATTCCGGAAGGTGATGAAATTACTCTTGGTGAAGCTATTGCTGAACCTTCACCTGCTCAAGTTGCTCTTCCTTCAGGTGATGATGCCACTCTCCATCCTAGCAGTTCAAATTCTGCCCACAGTGAAAAAGCTTGAAGTATTTCTTTGTTTTTTTTCTTTTTATTAGTGGAACATTTTGAGGGTTAGCCCTAGTCTCATTTGGGGCATAATGTTTTGGAAAATCTTGCCCTTAGTCCATTTTTTTTGTTGTATAAGACAATCAAGTTGGAGTTAAGTTTGTATTTAGTTTTAACCAATTTATTATAATATTAATTTTTAAGTTTTTTGTTCAACTTCTGTAATATTTTATTTCAATTTTATGTACTACTCTTTTATTATGCATTAAAAATGCTTCAGTACGTCGTGACTTTTTAAAACAAGCACGATTTATAAAATATGCCCCTTTTATGAACAACACTTAATGAAGAAGACGTCTCAACTTCATAATGGTATAAACATAAGAAGAAGAAATAAGAACACACACGTTTTTTTGAATAACTTTGAGAAAAGTTTTGTATCATTCGAACTTTCAAATTATATAATACTTTACATGTATTTAAGTATCAAGACAAGAGGGGTTGCTCTGATGGTAAGCAACCCCCACTTCCAACCGAGAGGTTGTGAGTTCGAGTCTCCCCAAGAGCAAGGTGGGAAGTTCTTGGAGGGAAGGATGCCGGGGTCTATTTGGAAACAGCCTCTCTACCCCAGGGTAGGGGTAAGGTCTGCGTACACACTACCCTCCCCAGACCCCACTAAGTGGGATTATACTGGGTTGTTGTTGTTGTTGTTGTTGTATTTAAGTATCATCTATAACTCTTTCGTAATTGCTTTCTTTACAATAGATTTGTAAAACATTCAAGGTTATATATTGTAACCTATGATTAAATATTTCCTATAACCTACACATTCGTAAGATTTTGAAATTTACAATCATAAGTGTATTCTTTACAGGTATTTGAATCAGGTTTGCATTTTTGGCTCGTGACATTGCTTTTAATTTTTGATTTGTTGGGTAGACCTTAGGCTTGACTTGAAATGAACCTTGTGCTTGACTTGAATTCTGATTTTTCTAGTCTTCTTTGCCTTTCTCAACTATATATTTAACCCTCCAAGTGTTTGAGCTTTGAAGTGTGAAATCTCAAGCACTTGATTATTCCTTCCATGTGGCCCTTTTCTCGAAAAAGGAAAAATATATGAGACTCGGAGGTATATATAATTTAGATGATGACTGCTTAACACTTTATATTTACATCAGAAAGGTTGTAACTCTAGACCGAGAATTATGTTACTTCCGCGTGTCTTTTAGGGCTAATACATTATTTTGTGTGGGCTAGCTTTTTTCCTACCATCTAAATTGTTAGTATAACTTTAACTGTACAAAATAAAAATTGTAATTGAGCGATAGCTGACCATGGGTATTTCTTTCGATTAGAAATAGTACTTCTTCAAATGAACAATATTCCAATTTGATTGGAGTACTTTGCCATCCATTGTTTCAAACTCATAAGCACTCTTTCCTACAATACCTCGAATCTTATACTGTCCTTCCCAATTTTGGCTCAACTTTCCTGCATTGGCTTCTCTCGTTGATTGAGAAACTTTCTTGCGTACAAAGTCCTCAGTCTTGAAGTTCCTAAGATGAGCTTTCCGATTGTAATGTCTCTCAACAATTTGCTTTTGTGCTGCCATCCTTATCAAGGCCGTTTCTCTCCTTTCTTCAAGCAAATCGAGATTTATTCAAATCTCCTCCTCATTTGATTTTTCGGTTACTTGGATGTATCTCGTACTTGGTTCACAACTAGAATTAAGGCTTCAACAACATACACACATGAAAATGGTGTCTCTCCCGTACCCATTTTTGCTGTTGTTTGGTACAACCATAACACTTCTGACCATTTTACTTTTGACTCCTCTAACCTTTTCTTCAAGTTATTAATAATAACCTTGTTTCTTGATTCAGCTTGTCCATTGGTCACAAGATGATAATTGTGTTTAAGTAATCCTTTTAATTTGCCAACTTTGAATTTTTATTTTGATTCTTGCGCCTATAAATTGCGGTCCATTATCAAATACGATTTATTTTGGAACTCCAAACCAACATATGATGTTTTGCCAAATAAACTCCCTGACTTCTTTTTCTCGTACCTATTTGAAGGCACTTTCTTCTACCCACTTAGTAAAATAATCAGTGAGTACAAATAAAAATTGTACAATTTCCTTCAGCTTGTGGTAGTGGACCAACGATATCCATCCCCTACTTCATAAAAATCCATGGTGTAGTAACCAAATGTAATAACTATGCTAGGCGATGCATATTGTTACCATATCTATGGCATTTTTCACATTTTCTGCCCCTTCTTCCATTTAGGCCAATAATACCCTGCTTTAATTAGGGTTTTCACCAAGGGTCTTCCTCCTGCGTGATTTCCACAGTGTCCCTCGTGTACTTCACTCATCTCACACTCTGTTTGAGATGGTCCGAGACACCTTGTTAAAGGACCACCGAACATCTTTTAATATAAGTTGCCTCGATCCTAGCAATAATGAGAAGCTTTTCATCGAAGTGATTGAGCCTTTTTCTTATCTTCAGGTAGAATTCCGTACTGCAAAATATTAACGATCTCGTTTCTCCAATCCTAGGTTAAATATTAAAATCTACCTCATTTTTATCTTGATCGAGTACCGAATGAAACAAAGGTATTACAGAAGCATTTTCTTCATTTGTTACTTCTGCAGCGGATGCAAGGTTAGCCAACGCATCTACTTCGACATTTGTTTCTCTAGGTATTTGCACGATTTTCCAAGATTTGAATTGCCTGATCAAATCTCGTACGATTTTCAAATATTGTTGCATCCTCGCCTCTCTATCTATATAAGTCCCCTATATCTCATTAACTACAAGTTGCAAGTTACTTTTTATTATAACCTACTCTATTCGGAGCTCTCGTGCCAATTGTCACACCTCTTTTTTCCGCCAACCCGCGAGAGCGCGAGGGAGTAAGGAGTTTTTCCAATTAAAGGACAATCAAAATGGTATTCATTTATTAAGAGATTTAGAGTCGCCACTTGGGATTATGGTGTCCCAAGTCACCGATTTGAATTCCGAATTGAGGAAATGTTTGACTCTATTTAACAGTCCGCGAACCAGAAATCCGGCTAAGGAATTCTGTTAACCCGAGAGAAGGTGTTAGGCATTCCCGAGTTCCGTGGTTCTAGCACGGTCGCTCAACTATTATATTTGGCCAAATTATCTGATTTTTATAGTTATGTACTTAATGCAAATTAAGATTCTTTTACCGCTATTATTATTATTTTTACAAGAATTGCAACGTCGTGAAAATGTATTTCGGACCACATCGTACCAGTACGCTAGTGACCTTTAACACATTTCGATTTCGTTGAGATTTGGATTTGAATCACATAAATGTACACCCGAGTTTAGGGATGTAAAATTATTAAATATGCGCTTAAAGCAACTACGCGTTTATTATCTTTGTGAGGGCCATAAAAAATTCAACTAATGGCACACCTCGACTTCTAAGGACTTAAAATGTCATGCGAACATAATAGAAAATTACAACAGATGTATTACTGTTTTCTTCTAAATGTGGCCTCAAATGATCTGTCCTATAGAAAACTTATCTAAACTTCAAACAGAATAACATATCTTAAGCAAATCAACCATATAATATTACTTTTTTTAAACTACTTTGAAATTATTGTATAAATACGGAATAATGGTAAAAAATAAAATAAACTGGTCAACGAAGCCAAAATTAACCAAAAAAAATCTTAATAACTTTTATATGGACTCAAACGTGAACAAAGAAATTATGGATTTTGGAAATTTTAATACTCAACATGCATTACACAGCAGGGTACTAAAGAAATGAACTAAACAAAACAATAAACTATGCTGGAGATCACACTGTCATACTACACTGCAAAATGGGAACGGATATTCTAGAATACCAAGTAAACAAAAATATCAGCTAATTGAAAAGAGATGGATAATTTTCGAAGGTAAAAAAACAGTGATTTCACAAACCATTCCAATTTTAATGTTATTACAAGATTCATGCCCTGAAAAGTGCAAACCCAAAACTAATCCAAATATAACGAATCAACTTACAACATTCGTAGCAAAACAAAATTTACTGCCCTATTAATTTCAAAGGAATTCATGAAAGAAGTACATATCTCCCAAGAACACGAACGAATTCAGTAAAGAAAAATGGAAATAATCAATAATAGATGGAACTGAACCAACAGTGAGGCTCAAACCTGAGACGACCTCGATCGAACTCTATCAAATTATCAGTTTCCAACAAAACAAAAGGCAGCAGGAATTTCTTAAGAAATACTACTGTTATATCAAGACAACATACGAGACTGAATACTATTATACTTCATCGCTAGCTTCAGGAATTCTAAGTAAATAATTGACATTGAGGATTTAAAGAAAGCAGTAGATTAAGTAATTTACTGATGAAATCTTTAAGTAAATACAACTCTTATACTTGTATCTCATCTCTAATGTAATCAAGGAATACCTGGAATGAAAAAACAAAGTAAAGATGAGGATCAATAGAGGCAGACCAGCAAAGCAGTTCAGCAGTAACACAGCAGTCCACACAACAGGTTGACAGTCAGCATTAACGAATAAAGCCAAGTTTAAGATCAAACCATATCCAAATGCCCAAGAAGAAAGAAGCTTAACCAAATACTGAATCTACTAGCTTTTAAACTAGGTAATTAGTAACATTTACAATCATATAATACTCAGAAACAACAAACAGCAGTAACAGCAACCACCGACAGATTGCGCAGTGAATCAAGAACCCCGAAAATGTCAATGAAAAGCAGGGGTCTTTCTTTTTCTTTAAAAGCTGGACTCTAACTCCCTTTTATTTGTCTATTCCCTCTTTCAGAATGCCTATTGCTTAAAATCTATCTCTCATGTGTCTGTTTTTCAGAATTATCCCCCCTTCTCAAAGAAACTCTTCCTGTTTTTCTCCAACTCACCTCTCTTCGACTACCCCCTATTTTTAGAATTCCTTATTGCTTAAAATCCCCCCCTCATTCTCTCCTTAAACTCCTCTTTTATAGACCTCCCAGACTTACCTCAAATGTTTAAACTTTCTGCATTCTTCCTCCTTGCACATGTGCCCAATTACCCCTTTTAATCATCCCCCCATGTTTGTTCTGATTTTCCAGCTCTTAAGAGCATTCAAAACAGTTTAATAAATTAATTTCTGCTATCATTCTCTGTCCAGTCTATTACTTATTGTCTAAAACCAAAAAAGGTGTATTGGCAGCCTGTTTTTCTGTTGAAAACCTGTGAAATGATTCCCATGTGCAATGCACCTCTTAGACAACTAGCTTTTGGCTTTCAATTTTTAAATTAAAAACTAAAACAGCTATATCCAATTTAGTAACTAACAGAATCAAAATCAATCAACAATACAAATCCGAAAAATTGCCAAATCAACACAATTCAAAACAGTGATAACCCGCTGCCCGGGCTTTCAAACAACAAAACTCGCAAAATTAAACAACGACGTCTCTTATTCGACCATAATATATATGATCGATAACAACTGATCGACTTACGAATTTAATCGATTATAGATTTAACGGGCAGATTTCAAGAAGTTATTTATCCTAATTAACTAATTGACGACCTTAAGTGAATGAATCATATGAAGCGATTATACCAAACACAATTCAATCGGACAGACAAGAAAAAGAATGAATTCACCGAATAAAGGGTCATTTGAGAAGAAGCGAACGAAAATTTGAAACACACAAACACTAATACTAAACAACAAATATAGTAATAAATAAAACAAAAAGAAGAAGAACAAATACCTTATAATTGTAGGCGACCCAGGCTCGAACTCGGACTCGGATTATTGAAGCCAAACGGGTCTTAATTGAGGTGTTCTCGGTTGAGAACACCTAAATTAAGGTCCATTGGGCCTCAATTTCTATTCAATTTTAACCCTCTAAAATTAGGGTTCTTGGGGCTCGATTTGGGGTTCGAGTGGTTGGGCTTTGATTCGAAGGGAACCAATGTTCGTTTGGCCATGAGGGCGGTCAAGAGGTGACAGAGGGTGAATTTGGACTTGATTGGAGTGGGTTCACCCTTCGCTCGAATCTTCAAATGAAGATTCGAGGCGGCCCAAGATGATTCGAGGGACAAGGGTTGTGGTTTTGGGAAGAGGAGATGGAGAGGGTTCCATTGGTGTAAGTTTGGTGGTGGATTGTGGCGTCTCCGCCGGGTTTTGGGTGTGGGGGAGGTCCGACGGCTAGGGTTTTTCGTGGTTGAGGGAGACGAACGGGGTGAGACTGTTTGGTGAATGAGGCGAGGGTAAGGGGTTTTGGGGGTTTTTTGGGTAGTTAAAACGAAATAATTAATTTCGTCCGTTGGATCACGAAAATCCAACGGCCCAGATCAGATGTTTAATAACACTGGGTCGTTTGGGATCGGGTAGACCGGGTAGGGTATGGGTTGGACCGGGTAAGGCAGTGTTTTGGGCCTGGTTTCGTCCGGATTTAACTGGCTTGGGGTGGGTTCTCGTTTGGGCCTGGGACCTTTGGCCCAAATCCGCCTCTCATTTCTTTTATTCTTTCTTTGTTTTGTATTATTATTACTATTTTTTTTATAACTCCTAATTTAAAAATCTAGTATTTCAAAATACAAGATTAAATTATAAACCAAAATTATCTTTACAAATACAAATCAATTCTTAATAATAACTACCCCACACACAATTAAAGCACCAAAAAATCACACAACTAAACATTGAATGCTAAAAATGCAAAGTACCTATTTTTGTGATTTTCCTTTTTTAGTAGAACAAACTTAATTACTCCTAAATGTAAAAATTGGATTCCAAATGCGAATGTGACTTATTTTTGTATTTTTATTAATTTAACAAATAAACACACACACACAAACGCAAACAATAAGAGAAAACAACACAAAATCTACAAATATTGCAATCAACACAAAAACTCTTTTATTTTGAATTTTTTGGGAGTAATTCTCATGTAGGGCAAAAATCACGTGCTCACACCAATTCTAAACCTGCAATCACAACTTCATATTCTGCTTCATTATTAGTAAGATGATGGTATTTTATGGCTTACCTTATAGTTTCTCTCGAATGTGAGATTAGAATAATGCCTAAAGACACTCCTTTAAAATTTGAGGAGCCATCGATAAAAAGGATCCAAGTACCTGGATTAGACCTGTTAAATATATGCAGTTCCTTTTCTGCTTCTGTTACCA
Organism: Nicotiana noctiflora; assembly: GCA_032618575.1. NCBI lineage: Eukaryota > Viridiplantae > Streptophyta > Magnoliopsida > Solanales > Solanaceae > Nicotiana > Nicotiana noctiflora. The sequence continues at coordinate 100,189 of JASVEL010000022.1, read as the reverse complement.
TCCCTAGGCTAAAGTCTGCCATAAAATATGTTAAAACATGTGATTTTATCGCAGTTCTTGATTGATATGTGATTTCATATTCACTTAATTCTATGTCCCACTTATCTACTCTACCTTATAACTCTTGCATAAGCAATATATTTCATAAGGGGAAGGTAGTCACTATAGAGATAGGGTGACATCGAAAATAAGGCCTTAAATTTTAAGATGCCATTTTTAGTGTTAAAGTGAGTTTTTCTGAATGTGGATATGTAGTTTAAGGATCCAATATGGACTTACTAACATAATAAATTGGATATTGTTTACCTTTATCTTCTCGAACTAATACGACACTTACAACTATCTCTGATACACCAAGGAAGATGAATAGCCTTTCTCCATTATTCGGTTTAGCCAACAACAATGGATTTGTAAAGTATGTTTTTAAATTTTAAGTTCTTGTTGGCATTCTTCAGTCCACTCAAATTGGTTTTTATTTTTCAACACTTAAAAGAACTTAAAGCTTTTCTCCGAAAATTTAGAAATAAATCTTCTCAATGCTGCTATCCTACTAGTCAACCTCTGCATTTCTTTTTTGCTCGTGAGTGTATCCGGTATTTTTTCAATAGCTTTAATCTGCACTGTATACCTCAATTTCTAGGTTAGAACATGAAAACCTAAAAACTTACCTGATGATACGCCACATGCACACTTTTTGAGATTTAACTTCATTTTGAACTTGCGTAGAATCTGAAATGTATCTGACTAATGTTGGATATGATCCCCTACATGTGTTGACTTGACTAATATTTCATCAATGCAGACTTCCATATTTTTTCCCAGATGCTCCTGGAACATCATTGTTACTAACCTCTGGTATGTGGCTCCACCATTCTTTAGATCGAGAGACATGATTTTATAACAATAAGTCCCTTTTTCTATAAAAAGGAAGTTTTTTCCTATCCATTTTTATGTGATTATATTCTGAGTAGGAATCTAAAAAACTTAACAATTCATATCTTGCAGTAGCATCAATTAGTTTATCTTTGTGTGGTAAAGAAAAAGAATATTTAGGGCAAGCTTTATTCAAGTCTGTATAGTCTACGCAAACTCGCAACTTACCATTCTTTTTAGTACCACTATAGTATTCGCTAGCCAATTAGGATATTTTACCTCTCAGATAGACTCAATTTTTAAAAGCTTTTGTACCTCATCCTGAATCACCTGATTTTTGAAATATCCTTGCTTCCTTTTCTTTTGTTTGAAAGATGGGTGTGCTGGATCTTTATTCAGCTTATGGGTCATCACCGCTGGGGATATAACTGATATATCTGAATACGACCAAGCAAAGCATTCGGTGTTAGCCTTTAAGAAATCAATTAACTTACCTTTCAATTCTGGGCTCATATTGGTTTCGATATAAACTTTTACTGTCTGACAAATGTATAAATAACACCACAACTTTGAGTTTCTCAATTGTTGTTTTGATATTTTTGTTCTCTTCTGGCTCTTGAATAGTATAAGATATTGAGTCTATATCTATTTGTCCATCTTCATTTGAGGTTTGAGTTGTTAAACCCTCAACTGAATTCTTTAGTTGTTATTTTTTATCTGTAACATCATTTTGTATGCTTGAATCTGCCACTAAATTGATACTTCTAGAAGCCTGTTGATCACCACGAATTTGCCTTATTCCCCATTGCATAGGGCACTTAATAACCTGAGGTAAAGTAGATGGAACATCATCCATCTCATGAATCCAAGGTTTTCCGAGGATCAAATTATACGCCATGTCAATATCTATTACTAGAAATTTCATATCTTTGACTACTCATTCTACGAATGTGGTGAGTATTATTTCCCCTTTTATGTTAACACTTGAATTTTCAAACCCAGATATGGCACGTGCTTTGTGTATCAATTTTTCATCAGGTTGCATCTCGTTTATCACTTTTAAAAGAATGATATTTACAAAGCTACTGTCACGACCCCAAATCCGATCGTGATGGCGCCCAGCACACTGCTAGGCCAGCCCGACCAATTAACAACAATCACGGAGTCACAAGCTCACTTTATCCAATTTAAGCATAAAAGTGATAGATATATTAAAAACAGGGAACCAAGTCCCAACACGTGCCAACTCCCATAGACCGAAGGGTCAAGAGTCATGAGCCTCTACAGGAGTATACAAAGTGTAAATAGTGAATATAACTGTGCACAAGTGTGGGATGATCAGAACAAAATACAGACAAACTGGAGAATCAAGTCCTGCGAACGCTGGCAGCTACCTCGACTGTCCAAAAGCACTCCCGAGCCGCAATAGAATCAGCTCCACTGTGATGTACCTGGATCCGCACACAAGGTGCAGGGAGTCGGGTGTGAGTACTTCCAACTCAGCAGTAATAAAAGTAAATAATGCTGAAGGGAAGAAAACCACGATAGGCACTATCTCATGTTACACAATACAGAACTATCTTTTTATTCCTTTCAAGCATAAGTGAGTAGATTATTTAGAAAACTCAATTTTAGCTACTTGCTTTCATAATAATATACCAATACCTGGATACAATCTCAAGCAGTGCAAGTCCGCACTCAAATCAGCCCCTCGGGCTCAGCACTCCTTATCAATTTACACCAGGAGGTCTGGTCAATAAGGCAACTAATGCATGTGTGCCAGTAATGTATGAGTGATGAATGTTATGCCACGTAGTACACGTAAACCAATGTATGTATGTCATGCAATGCATATGACCGCTACGGCGTGTAGCCCGATCCAATTTGGGTACCCGTGCTCACTGTGGGGGTTCAGACTCCGGAGGGGCTCCTACAGCCCAAGCACAATATTAATATCACACCTGCTGCGGCGCGCAGCCCGATCCGTATACCACTGCGGCGTGCGGTCCGATCCATGCATGTGTATGCATATGCTCACATGAAATGTCATGCCCTAACATATGGCCCTCGGCCCCAATCAATCTAACAAATAATCAAGAAAGCCCTACGGCAACAATATCATATTAGCTCACAGCTAAAAATGTTATTAAGACCTTGTTCAAGTTTTTCATAACCTTATAAAAATGTTGAATAGCAAAAATACCATTTTAAAACTTAAATTTAGAATAAAATATGCACAGTGTTATCAAAACAGTGATACCAATCCTCTGAAGGACTCAAATAATTGGCACGAAGCCCAAACATGATAATTAGTCCAATTCATTTCAACAATTAGGTGTTATTATTTATTACGCGGGACGGACCAAGTCACAATCCCCAATGGTGCTCTACCCCACGCCCGTTATCCGGCGTGCAAGTCACCTCAACATAGCACTAAGATGTGCAAGTCCGGGGTTTACTAACCCTCAGGACATCATTTACAAGTATTACCCACCTCGAACCGACGAAAGCTCATGCCCGCGACACCTTAGCTACTCGAACCGGCATCCAAACACGTCAAAACTAGCACAAATCAGCACAAATATATCAAAATAGGCTAATGGAACATCACCCAATCGAAAGAACTCGAAAAATATCAAAAATCACGAAATTGGCAAAACCCGAGCCCCGGTCCCACATCTCGAAAAATTATGAAACTCACATTTTCGGAATCCTTGTCTCTCCACGAGTCCGTACATACCAAGAACTCCCAATTCGGACCACAAATGGTCCTTCAAATCCCCATTTTAAGATTTTTGTTCAAAGCCCTAATTTTCTTGATTTCTTACCCAAATTCAGAGAATTAATGGAAGATTCTTTGATAAAATCATGTATTTAACTCATAACACTTACCTCCAATGATTCCCCGTCGAAATCCCTTCAATTCCCGTCCAAAAGCTCTCAAGAATGACCAAAAATGGTGGAAAAATGGGTTGATTTCGCGACTGGAATGTTTTAAAAACATTCTGCCCAGGCATATTACTCATCGCGATCGCGGGAATGGCTCTGCGATCACGGAGAACAAAATTTGGCCCAAAATTTACCCTTCGCGATCGCGGGAAAGGCTTCGCGATCGCGGTGAACAAACTCCGGTTCCTCCGGACAGGCTTCAGTATAATGGTCATAACTATTTGCACACAACTCCGAATGATAAATGGTTTGATGTTCTATAAACTAGATACATAGGACTATAACTTTCATTTGATGCTCATTTCCTGAATCCGTATACATTTCTAGATATAAGCTTTCCAATGTATACATGTGTATTAGAGATCCTTCTCGGATACCCTATAGTGTAACGTCCATAACTATTTACACAGATGTCCAAATCACGATTGCTTTATCTTTATGAAAACTAGACACGATGTACTACAACTTTCGTTTTTGAATCACCTTAAAATTCCTTGTAGATAAAGAGATATGAGCTTCCGAAGTAGGATTAATGCAACAGAAATTGCACTTCTTCGCGATCGCGGAGCATTTCACGCGATCGCGATTCATTAATATTTTTCGCACATTTTACTCACCGCGATCGCGTCCCATTGTCCGCGATCGCGTAGAACACTGCTACAGACATAAACCAGCAGTTAAAAATGGCCTAGAAATAGTCCGAAACCACCCCGAAACTCACCCGAGGCCCCCGGGACCTCAACCAAAAGAACCAACACGCCCTATAACCTTATTCGAACTTGTTCCAATCATGAAAACTCTATCGTTAACATCAAAATCGTCCGTTTTCAACAAATTTAAGCTTAAGTTTAACTTTAACTTCAAAAATTCACATTTGATCAAAAACCCGACCAAACGATGTCCGAATGACCTGAAAATTTGCAGGACATATCCAAAATCACATAACGAAGCTACAGAAATCGTCGGAATTCCATTCCGACTCCCGGATCAAAATCTCACCTATCGATCGGATTTCGCCAAAATTCAACCTTAGCCAATTCAAGCCTATTTCTACACCGGATCTCTAAATTAAATTACGATTGCTCTCCTAAGTCATAATGATCCCTCGAAACTAGTCGAATCATCAGAATCCGATTCCGAGCACTCTAACTCGATAGTCAACTCTAGGTTGACTTTTCCGTATTCAAACTTCCTTCAAACATGCTATTTGCTTCATTTTTAATTCAATTCACTCCTAACTCACCCGATAGGTTCTAACACTGATATAGAAGCATAAGATATGTTAATGCAAGGTAACAAGGTGGAAATTTCCGTAACGACGGGCCGGGTCGTTACATTCTCCCCAACTTAAACAAACGCTCGTCCTCGAGCGGACTCAGAGTTGTACTAGAAGCCACCCAATAGATGAATGACCTTACCAAGCATAATTTCAGGCGATCATACGTCACCCTATCTCACATAAGTCCGAAAACACTATGTAGTCAAAATTTCACAGACCATCTGAACCATAAATCACATTGTACTTTCTGAAATCATATGCCCAATGCAAATCCCATGCCTATACTCAGGATACACTCGAATCCACTGCAATAACCCATATTCACTACTCCGGGTGAGATCATATGATGTATCGACAACCCCTTCACTCGAGACGATAGTCTCTAATCACAACAACTGGCCACAATAACCAAATACTAGCTGGAATCACATATACTCACACTCATTATTGGCTCCAACGGTCATTTCAATCATAACACACCACACTGGTGACATGACATCTCAACCACCGGCCTAAGCCGTGACGAGCACAACATAGGCTCCAACAGAAATGTCTGCACACACTCGAATCATGACAGCTCAAATCATGATAATTGTCTCCGGCAAAAGAGCTGCAATTCAATTCCTCTGTGCCATCATAACATAGAACTGAGATCGCGTCTCGCATTATAGAATTAGAGTACCCGAATCCTCCTCGAGAGGTCATAACATCACGTGGCCTTGCCACGATTCGTGATTCTATCCCAACGTTATTACTCATGAAGCACCTCAAGCCACTAAGCTCAAAACGGTTAGCCACGCACAGATCTAGGTCTTGAACCCAAGCAATCAACCTCACCCACGGTGAAACAATTAACGTATGCTATTAAATCCTGAAAGGACACAACCGACGTGCCATTTGCCAAGCGATACTCAAAACGGATTTTTTTTTTCCTCAGAAGTGGGGAAGTATTGTATACCCAGTAGCATATAACTAAATATATTTTCACAATATTCTGTTACGGCGTGCAACCCGCTCCAATGACATACTCGTGGCGGCGTGCCACCCAATCCAGATACCATACCTGTGGCGGCGTGCCACCCGATCCAAATAACCCGTGGCGGCGTGCCACCCGATCCATGCATAAATCTCGCAAAAAGGAAATGCATATCGAGTCAAATTTTCTCATTACAACAAACATATATATATATATATATATATATATATATATATATATATATATATATATATATATATATATATATATATATATATATATATATATAGCCTCAAGCTCAACCACATGAAACGCATCTGACAACGTTTCTCAATACTGGAACTGAATCAATGGTAGATACCTCTACACTGACATCCGCCACTAAGGTCCAACTGACAAAGCAATGCCTACCAGCCGTCCGCCGGTCCTGTGTACAACTACTCTGTTGGAGCATACTCTGATGCTCTCTGCTACGCAATTTGTGTCATTTTCCGACATAGTCCATATCACATTTGTCTAGACGACCTGTCTTATGTCAACCGGTCTGAAATAAGGTATCATAACCCAAATTCATCATATCAAGCTAAGAGAGAGCCACTAGGGCTTCCGATTTCCAATAATCACAAAACGGTGTCGATACACGCGATATACAACCACTGCATAGGCGGATTACGAGAACTTCTAGTCTCCAACACATATATAACACATGAATCGCTATACCTGGTTCCACACTCCACCGTACGAATACATAACGCACATCAAGCATCCACTCATACCACGAAAGCAATTCAGAAATTTCACTACGCCATCAACGACTCAATCATTACAGTCGATCTAACAAGGGAATACCACCATACCACTAGATGTTATCAGTTTACATTACCTTGTCCTTTTTGACCATATACCCAGCCAAATCACTAGAATAGCAGTACTATTTTCCTTAATCACTAGAAAGATTGATTCTTAAATCACATGCAGCTGCCCGCGCTGATCAATAATATTTTTTTTAATGACTTCCCATATATTATGAGATGATCTCAAAACCTTGAATATGCCATTATCAACTTTCCATAACACATCGCATATACAATACTACACTAAGATAACGTGGACATTCTTATCCCTTTCCTACGCCGGAAACATCGATGCTCTCAACTAGTCAAGGACTTTCATGATCCCATATAGAGAAAACTCATTACACATTCCCAGCTTTGCATACCAACAGGAAATACACTCATTTTCAAACCACATGAAAACACATCACAACTCTTTCTTCCAATTTCATTGCATAAGTTAAACTGCCAGGACTGAGTCCTTATACCCATATCAAGTGACACAACTGCCAGCGCTCAAGAGCTTTGTTGCACAATATCTGCAAGACTCATTACTTCAAACACATACCAGGAATTAATCGTATTCCTTATCATACCGCTTCGGTTTATTAACAAGTTGCTCCATTTACTCAATTTCTTTTCTGAACCATCTTTAACTTAGTATTAGCCTTTACTGTAGCACTACCATAACTCAACTCCTGTTACCACACGAGACTCGTACATAAGACCACACGGTCTAAAACCTATAGGCCACTCTCAATGTTTCCCAGGAGTACCACATTCTACAATACTTGTTTTGAAGAACTTCATGCGATTTTTGAATTAGTATCATTACCTTCCAATACAGAGACATAGAATCCCATCATTCCCATAACGTAGAACAAGTCTTGATCCCTTCTAACGAAAACACCGTCTTTAGCCACATACATAATCTTAAGGCATCCGTTACAAGCAAAATCTGGAACACCACAGGACTATTCTCGGGCGTCACTTACCCTTATTCAGCTGTAATTCAACTGTCTTATTGAACAGAACCACTCGTTCCTTGCTAGAACTCTGACACCGCAAAACATGATTACATACAGATACAATTAGTTATCTTTCTTTTCTATACACCGAACATTCTTTACCAACATAAGTTCACAACATCCTAGTATTTCTTCACATCTACGAAGCACCATAACCCTTATCAAAAATTTCCAACATACCTAGAGATAGAACCAACACAGCACCCAACAGTGCAATCAGTTACTCAACAACAACCTCCCCAACTTAGCTCGGAGCCATACATCAAAGCACTTTTAGCCACTCATAGCCTTCTTACTCAAGTGAAATGTTAATATGAGATTAAACTCAAGTCATTTACAAGCCTTGACAGAGACTCGAATCATCAGAGATATTAACTCTTTTGCAATTCTTGCATTCATTCACACACAACAGTTACGCCCCTCTTTAGGTGACAAAATCTTTTCTAAGTCCCAAATTTTCCAAAAATTTCGGCAGAGTTCCCTTTGTAAATTGGCCTATCCACCTGCCAGAGAATCACCAAAACCATCCTAGCAATACATTCACAACTCGACAAGACATCACAATGCATATCGACAACATTAGTCTCAATACTACACAAATCATATTATCATATTTGGTACATGGACATGCGTTGTACCTGCTCGAATCATAACACATATCAACTACCTTTCAATTACACATGAGAACCAATCTACCTATCTCGCTACAATTTAGCATTTCAGCACAATACCTTCCACCAGGATACACATAGCATAATCATTTTAGTCTTCCCGAGTTTGAACTCGTTCCACTACACATAAGGCACTTATATTACTGAGCGCTCGATGCATACACAGACGTGCGGAAGGAATTTCAAAAGTATATCTCAAGCTGAATCAAGTACGCACGATAAGAATTCCAAGAAATGTGAAGTGTTTCCTAAAGGTTCGCGGCCTCCCGAGGATAAGTACAGGCGTCCCCGTACCGATCCACAAGACTCTACTAACCGGCTCAAGACTCATGAGGCCTAGTAAACCTAGGCTCTGATACCAACTTGTCACGACCCCAAATCCGGTCGTGATGGCGCCCAACACACTGCTAGGCCAGCCCGACCAATTAACAACAATCACGGAGCCACAAGCTCACTTTATCCAATTTAAGCATAATAGTGATAGATATATTAAAAACAGGGAACCAAGTCCCAACACGTGCCAACTCCCATAGACCGAAGGGTCAAGAGTCATGAGCCTCTACAGAGTATACAAAGTGTAAATAGTGAATATAATTGTGCACAAGTGTGGGATGGTCAGAACAAAAATATAGACAAACTGGAGAATCAGGTCCTGCGAACACTGGCAGCCACCTCGACTGTCCAAAAGCACTCCCGAGCCGCAATAGAATCAGCCCTGCTGTGATGTACCTGGATATGCACACAAGGTGCAGGGAGTCGGGTGTGAGTACTTCCAACTCAGCGGTAATAAAAGTAAATAATGCTGAAGGGAAGAAAACCACGCAAGGCACTATCTCTTGCTACACAATACAGAACTATCTTTTTATTCCTTTCAAGCATAAGTGAGTAGATTATTTAGAAAACTCAATTTTAGCTACTTTATTTCATAATAATATACCAATACCTGGATACAATCTCAAGCAGTGCAAGTCCGCACTCAAATCAGCCCCTCGGGCTCAGCACTCCTTATCAATTTACACCAGGAGATCTGGTCAATAAGGCAACTAATGCATGTGTGCCAGTAATGTATGAGTGATGAATGTTATGCCACGTAGTACACGTAAACCAATGTATGTATGTCATGCAATGCATATGACCGCTACGGCGTGTAGCCCGATCCAATTTGGGTACCCGTGCTCACTGTGGGGGTTCAGGACTCCGGAGGGGCTCCTACAGCCCAAGCACAATATTAATATCACACCTGCTGCGGCGCGCAGCCCGATCCGTATACCACTGCGGCGTGCGGTCCGATCCATGCATGTGTATGCATATGCTCACATGAAATGTCATGCCCTAACATATGGCCCTCGACCCCAATCAGTCTAACCAACAATCAAGAAAGCCCTATGGCAACAATATCATATTAGCTCACAGCTAATAATGTTATTAAGACCTTATTCAAGTTTTTCGTAACCTTATAAAAATGCTGAATAGCAAAAATACCATTTTAAAACTTAAATTTATAATAAAATATGCACAGTGTTATCAAAACAGTGATACCAATCCCTGAAGGACTCAAATAATTGGCACGAAGCCCAAACATGATAATTAGTCCAATTCATTTCAACAATTAGGTGTTATTATTTATTACGCGGGACGGACCAAGTCACAATCCCCAATGGTGCTCTACCCCACGCCCGTTATCCGGCGTGCAAGTCACCTCAACATAGCACTAAGATGTGCAAGTCCGGGGTTTACTAACCCTCAGGACATCATTTACAAGTATTACCCACCTCGAACCGACGAAAGCTCATGCCCGCGACACCTTAGCTCCTTGAACTGGCATCCAAACACGTCAAAACTAGCACAAATCAGCACAAATATATCAAAATAGGCTAATGGAACATCACCCAATCGAAAGAACTCGAAAAATATCAAAAATCACGAAATTGGCAAAACCCGAGCCCCGGGCCCACATCTCGAAAAATTATGAAACTCACATTTTCGGAATCCTCGTCTCTCCACGAGTCCGTACATACCAAGAACTCCCAATTCGGACCACAAATGGTCCTTCAAATCCCCATTTTAAGATTTTTGTTCAAAGCCCTAATTTTCTTGATTTCTTACCCAAATTCAGAGAATTAATGGAAGATTCTTTGATAAAATCATGTATTTAACTCATAACACTTACCTCCAATGATTCCCCGTCGAAATCCCTTCAATTCCCGTCCAAAAGCTCTCAAGAATGACCAAAAATGGTGGAAAAATGGGTTGATTTCGCGACTGGAATGTTTTAAAAACATTCTGCCCAGGCATATTACTCATCGCGATCGCGGGAATGGCTCTGCGATCATGGAGAACAAAATTTGGCCCAAAATTTACCCTTCGCGATCGCGGGAAAGGCTTCGCGATCGCGGTGAACAAACTCCGGTTCCTCCAGACAGGCTTCAGTATAATGGTCATAACCTTTTGCACACAATTCCAAATGATGAATGGTTTGATGTTCTAGAAACTAGATACATAGGACTATAACTTTCATTTGATGCTCATTTCCTGAATCCGTATATATTTCTAGATATAAGCTTCCCAATTTATACATGTGTATTAGAGATCCTTCTCGGACACCCTATAGTGTAACGTCCATAACTATTTACACAGATGTCCAACTCACGATTGCTTTATCTTTTTGAAAACTAGACACGATGTACTACAACTTGCGTTTTTGAATCACCTTAAAATTCCTTGTAGATAAAGAGATATGAGCTTGCGAAGTAGGATTAATGCAACAGAAATTGCACTTCTTCGCGATCGCGGAGCATTTCACGCGATCGCGATTCATTAATATTTTTCGCACATTTTACTCACCGCGATCGCGTCCCATTGTCCGCGATCGTGTAGAACACTGCTACAGACATAAACCAGCAGTTAAAAATGGCCTAGAAATGGTCCGAAACCACCCCGAAACTCACCCGAGGCCCCGGGACCTCAACCAAAAGAACCAACACGCCCTATAACCTTATTCGAACTTGTTCCAATCATCAAAACTCTATCGTTAACATCAAAATCGTCCGTTTTCAACAAATTTAAGCTTAAGTTTAACTTTAACTTCAAAAATTCACATTCGATCAAAAACCCGACCAAACGATGTCCGAATGACCTGAAAATTTGCAGGCATATCCAAAATCACCTAACGGAACTACTTCAACTGTCAGAATTCCATTCCGACTCCTGGATCAAAATCTCACCTATCGATCGGATTTCGCCAAAATTCAACCTTAGCCAATTCAAGCCTATTTCTACACCGGATCTCCAAATTCAATTCCGATTGCTCTCCTAAGTCATAATGATCCCTCGAAACTAGTCGAATCATCAGAATCCGATTCCGAGCACTCTAACTCGATAGTCAACTCTAGGTTGACTTTTCCATATTCAAACTTCCTTCAAACATGCTATTTGCTTCATTTTTAATTCAATTCACTCCTAACTCACCCGATAGGTTCTAACACTGATATAGAAGCATAAGATATGTTAATGCAAGGTAACGGGGTGGAAATTTCCGTAACGACGGGCCAGGTCGTTACAGCTACCTCGATCAATCAAAACTCGATTCACATTAGTATCATGTACAAGTAAAGATATTACCAGTGCATCATTAAATATTATACTATCTTCTTCCAAAATTAGGCGAACTCGCTTCCCGTGGATGAATATGATTTTTGACACCTTTTTTGCAGCCGTATATGTCACACCGTTGACCTCTTCTCCTTCGCTTATGACATTAACCGTTCTCTTTGGTGACAAAGGTTTTGGTGGCTCCTGTCTATTCTTCATATATGCTTGCTTACTAAACAAATCAGTTAAGTAGCCTTGTTTTAATAAGTGCTCTACTTCACCTTGTAGCAATCTGCAATCTGTTATTTTATGACCATGATCATTATGAAATTCACACCAAATATCTGGGTTTCTTCTATTGGGGTTCGATCTCATTTCTTTTGTCCATTTCACCTTATCTCCCATGCTTCTTAAAACAGCTACCAACTCAGATGTGCTAACATTGAAATTGTAACCACCAAAATTCACTTTTGAACTTCTGTCATTGTCCTAGGTATCCCGCATGTCTCGCTCCTTTCCAAACTTGGATGACGAACCCAAATCTCTGTCTCTTGATCTTGAATCATACCCCGGGTTCTCTTGTTTTGAACGTGAATCCCTTCCTGCTAGTCCTATCTAAGGTTCGTACCTGTTCTTACCAAACCTTTTTTCAGTTTCTGATCACCTCAAACTTACTCTTTCATCTCCCCTTAACTGAGTGATAGTGTCTTCTTCTATTCACAGCTTTGTACTATACCTGTTATAAACATAATTCCAAGTTGTTGCAGGGAATTCTTGTAAAATTTCTTTAAGTCTCCTTGTGCCTTCTGAGTTTTTTTTTCATTTAGATTACTTGCAAATGACATAGCCTCCCAATTTTCAGGTACACGTGGTAACATCATTCTTTCACGCTGGAATCCATCCACAAATTTCCTAAGTAGCTCCATATCTCCTTGTTTTATTTTGAAGATGCTCCATCGTCTTTTCAACTTTTTGAGCTCCCGAGTGTGCTTTTATAAATGAACCTACAAGCTCAGCAAGAAAAGCAGTAGAATTTTAAGGTAAAAGAGAATACCATATTAGTCTCCCTTTGTGAGTGTTTCTCTAAATTTTTGGATCAGCATTGACTCAATCTCTTGCTTCGTCAAATAATTTCCTTTCATGCTAGTTGTAAATACAGTCACATGATCTTGTGGATCGGTTGTCCCATCATACTTCGAGATATCGGGCATCTTAAACTTTTTTTGAATAGGCAAAGGAGCGACACTTGGCTTCTAAGGTCGTTGAGAATATTTATCCATATCCACTCCTTTGATTATAGGTGGAACACCAAATATCTACTCTTTGTGATCGTTCTGTTCCTTGAGATGTTTCTGTAAAGTTAGTACTAAACTTTGTAAATTAGAATTAACTGGAATACCTAATCTTCAATCACGTGATTCGTTGGGCGTTCCTCCACTGCCCGAATTTGCGAGTCTCGAGTGTGGATTTTCTATGATTGCGATGTTATTCGGAGGTGGAGTTGGGGGGTGCAGTTTACAACCCACTAACAAAATCTTAAAGGCATTGTTGACCTATTATGCAAATAATTGCTTCAAAGCTTCATCAATAGCTAGATCATCCCCATGTTGGTCATTCACATGTGATATAGATATGTCAGGTGACCTTTCTCGGGATTGTTGAGGAGAGTTTCATGGTGAAGAGACTTGAGTTTCATCCTCTTGTTGATTTTGCTGGTTTAACTGGTATTGCTGATATTATTGGTTATTATCGTTAGCAGTCGACATGATTTTTTGATGAATTTGGAAAATGAATAGATTATCAGTTTCTTGGTAACAGAACTAATTTATTTAACCAAAAATAGAAATTTCAATCAAAGCCTATTTTTAAAAGTACGTGGACTACTGATAATCAAGAAAATCAATATTGTCGTAATAAGAAAAGAAATTAGACTATAAAATAGAAAATTATTTAGTAGAAAGCAAAAGAAAGCAATTATATTCCAATAGTTATCAGAATGTGTATATACATATGACATTTCTTTCCCTTATATAGTGTTCTCCAAGTACTCATTTTCCTCTTTTATGACCGGACCATTATGATTATTAATGACATTAATGAAACATTATAGTTGGTAACTGTAACTGTTTCATGAAGATTTTGTAACTTTTGTAATCATCCATGGCCATTAATTGAAGAGCAATGAATCTGCCCTTTTTACTGTGTTAGTTCATTCCACCAGTGCCTCTTTAAATTGCAAAAGAGCTCGCGCAACCGTTTCTTCTCATCCCGTGGGCGTTTTGCTCGTATCTATTAAGACTCACATCTTTTTTATTGCTCTTCTCTAGCTGTCACTTTTCTATTGATCCACATGTCTTGCCATATGATTAATTCCGCATGCTATATTAACGCTATAGTAGTTTAAATTGTTCATATTGGTATATTTATTCAATCTTGCACTTAAATTATTTGATTGCTTGATCATCAATTGTATACTATCTATGAATCTAGGATTGAACTCGAGGGAGGGAATTTTAGATTGCAAATAAGATCGAATAGAGAAAAGTCTTGAACTCGAGTATCGGGAACAAATTTGCGGTTATGATAGCGATATACCTAATCGTCTTGCTTGGTTATTATATAGAAATTATTTATGCATTTTTTGTTAATCCTAATTCCATAAGAATATAGGCGTTAGGTTAGCTTGAATAGGCGAGTAGTACTTGGGAGAAGGCTACGAGTAATATTAACCCTGTCAACCAATAAACTAGATAAATTAATTAGACAATTTAAGTGGAAGACTCAACAGGAGCGTTAGCTAACCCATAGCTCTAATATATCGTCTCCCATTAAATTCGTGTCTAATTTTGCCAACTTGTTTCCTTTAATTTCTTAGTTTGCTACTCTCAATTAGTTCGAGTTAATTATTCCTACTTTATAATTCACTCGGATAGATTAATTGTTTGTGTTTAATTTAGTTGATAGTTAATCACAAGTCTGTGTGGGTATGATATCTGGACTTATAATCCTATATTACTTATATGACCATGTACACTTGCATGTGTGTTTGGGAGCAACACAATTCTAAACAGATCTTTCCATGTTTAAAATTTATTTACATGTCAAAGATTAGATGTATCTGATAAAGAAAGTCTCATTTCAAAATTTTTCGATAGTACAAAGACTCTATTCTTGTCCATACCGAAATCGATCCTTCCTATTCACATCTATGGTTTTATTTATTTTGATTCATTTTAGTTAATCATTGACACTTGCGTCTGGTTGCTTTACTCAACATCACCTCCTTTTGTCATGCAGAAATGCCATAGTTTCCTTTCTCTTATTTCCACTGCCTTTGTGATATTCTACTTTCAAATTTTTTAGTGATTCCAGATGAGATTTGACTACTTTATTATAGTAGTTGGAGCTACCATTTTCAAGATTAATTAATTTAATATTCTCAAATAATGTGTGGGTGTAAAATCTACACCATACTATGTCAGAAAATCTTGCCTGGCTACTGTTCACTTTTTGTTCTTTAATTAACGGTCTTCATTGTTTATTTTAACAAGATTTAAGTATTTAAAATGTATGTGCCGTCCTTTCAAAATTCAGTAATCACATAAGTGGAAGAAAATATTCTCCATAGAAATGAAGAATTAATGATGAGGCCATTGTTCTACAACTACACTAATTCGGCTTTAATATTGATTTATCACAATAAACTATTTTTTTAGTGGGGTGGGGAAGTTGTCTTCTCCACATATCTTTATATTTTCTAAAGAATTGCAGACAAAGCAGGAAGTAGTAAACAAAAAGAGCAAAAGATGCAATTAACTATATATTAAACAGCATATCTATCTTATGAATTTCTCTAATTCAAAAGATATATTTTAGAAGAAATAACCCTAATAAAAGAAACAACTTTTATGTTATTCAATTATTTGACTAGGCAAAGTAACTTTGCATTTGCATAAACTTTCTTTAATTAATTGCTCAAATCTTTGTGGGTTGGCAATTATAAAATTTGGTCTTATGTTTCATCCTACGTTGGACGAACATGGTCTCTTAATTAGTGATGCTGAATAAAGTAGTTTTATTTCTTTCTATATACTACTATAAAGAAAAAAAATTAAACAAGGGAAGAGAAGCTGAAACAAATACGACCGTCTAAAATAATAGTATATGCATACTATAAGAAATTAAGTTAATTAAAAACAGTTTTGATTGGTACCAAGTACTCAAAGTGCATATGAAATGTTAAAACATGTACAGATTTAAGGTGTTGTACAACAAGTTCATAGAAATCTAAATGAAGTCACAAAGTTCTACATTGGCTATTAGCCGGTGATCATGTCTTGTTCTGTCTATAGGTAAGGTTCGCAAATAGTTTTTTCAAGTTTGTCATGACCAAAAATAGATGGTTGTGATAGGAACTTAGTCAGAGTTTTATTCATCAAGCGAACCCTAATTGTACATACAAATCTTGTTCTAACTAAAATAATCAAGTTTGTCATGACGACTAACATTAGGGGCAGAGCTAGAGCGTCGACAGTGGGTTGGACCGAACTCAATAGCTTTGGTTCGAATCCTGTATTTATCTTAAAAATTTCATTAAATATATATATAAATTGTTAATTTAGAACGGTCATTTTAAGCGATTCAAATTCCGAACCCATATACTTGAAACTCTGGCTCCGCTTTCGAACTAACATTGGACAGTTGTAACATGCACTTAGCGAGTATTTTACCCGCTAACCGAACCCTTGAACGTACATACTGTTACGCGGAACCTTCCTAAGATTCCTTGGAACGACGACGCAAGGCTAAGCAACTGATGTCAGTGCAGTTGTTGTCCGCCAATTAAGGTCCCATCCGTACGCTAGACGAGATTGTTACTGCCGTATGGGAAAACCAATATCAAGAGCAATTGAGAGAACGAAAATGAGAATTGAGAATGAAAGAAATCTTGATTGTATTAATGAAAGCCATTACAAAAAAGTAACGCGGTGTCGAGGGGGAGAGACACCAGTACAGAGAATTGCTTGCTTCCTAGAAAGTTTTGACTGCTTGATTCCCCCCTAATAACGCTTAAAAAAAAAAAAATCTAAAACTACAAGACTAAACTTGAATACGCTAGAGAAATATAATGGAAGTACTTGAAATAAAACTACTTTTTACAATGAAAATAACTTAGTTTTCTAAAAGGCATCAACATGTCCGTTGTCAGCAGCATTGTCTTTGGCATCCACGGTCTACGCGTGCGGCGCTGTTGGAATCTGCCTGCGGCTTGGCGATGGTAATGGATATCGGTAGGACGACAGACGATCGAACTTGTATTGTGGCCTCGCTATAGCAACACTGTTCATTATTAACCCAAAATATCAGAGGTTCAGATTAGTACAGAAGTTCCATTGCAAGTCTCAAGCAGCTTCAAACCAATAGAATTAGCTTTAAAAGATTAGACATATTGTTCTTCTCCCACTTTCCAAATATATTAACACATAAAAACAAGAGAAACCGGTCTTTATTTCCAAAAGGATCGAAGGATAAGATGCTTAAAGTATGCTTAATTGTATCTGCATCCACTTTCTGATATGCTCATAATTTTTATTAGTAAATTATACAATGCCTTTGTGGTGGAAAAATAATAGTGGTTCTAGTCTTCAAGAGTCAAACTCATTGCTCAAAATGAGAAAACATGAAACTTGCATATAATTTCTGAGGTCATGAGCTGATGATATATAGAATATTAACAAACAAAGAGATTCGAACAATCTCCAATATGAATGATTCAATTAAAAAGTTGAAGATAGTAGCCTCAAGAACATTATAAACATGGTCATATTTGCAAAAAATACAATGATGTGATGTTAGGAGAATCAATCTCTTATTCACTTTGTTTCCTATCTTTTACTATATAACCTGGATCTCATAGATATATGCACCAAATGTGGCTTACAAAGCAAGGGAAACTAAGTTTTGTAGCAATACAAAGATCCTTATATTGCAGCAATGAGTTTCTTTGAGAAATGGAAGCCAATAGCTGCAATGATTTTTGTTGAGTTTTCTCTGGCTGTTGTAAACGCGCTCTTCAAAAAAGTACTCAGTGGAGGAATGAGCCAATTGGTAATATCTACATACAGGTTCTCAATCGCCGCGATTTTCTTAACTCCCATCGCATGTTTACTGGAAAGGTTTGGCCTTTTATACGTTGCGCACTGATTACAAGAGTTTAATTTCATATCTGCTACTATAGCAATATTAACATCTTATTCATCCTTTCCTTGCAGGAATTTCATATCAAATTTAACAGGCCGCGTTGTTTGTTCTCTGTTCTTCAGTGCACTTCTCGGGTCAGTTTTCAGCTCATTGTATATGCTAAAGTATATTCATCTCATTTGTTATCTTTCAAAGATTATGGTATTCACTTTCCTTCTATCGGAAACAGCCTCTCTACCTTCAGAAAGGTAGGGGTGAGGTTTGCATACATTCTGCCCCAGCCCCTACTTTGTGGATTACATTGGATTCGTTATTCTTGTTGGTATTCACTTTCCTGTGACAACAAATTCTGAGAAAGATTGTTGTTTTCAGGGGTACACTCACTCAATATTTCTTCCTTATCGGGCTGAAGGACACTTCAACAACATTTAGCTGTGCTTTCATCAATATGGTTCCTATCAACACATTCGTTATGGCATTGCTACTCGGGTAAGCACAATCAACTACTTGATTGGTTCTTTATGTAATCATCATATCGATATGTGCATGAACGATTAACTTGTAAAATTGTTGCAGGCAAGAGAAAATAACAATTAAATGCAAAAGCGGGAGAGCTAAGGCTTTAGGAACCTTATGTTGTCTTGGCGGAGCCTTAATGCTTACGCTATACAAAGGAATGCCACTGATAAGCAAGCCGGCATCAGAAGAACATGAAGTGAACCACAGCACAAGGAATTGGATTGTTGGTTCATCGTTTCTATTCGCTGGAAGTCTCGTTTGGTCGTCGTGGTTCCTCATACAAGCTAAGATAGGGAAGGAATATCCTTATCAGTATTCTAGCACAGCAATAATGTCATTACTTGGAGCCATTCAATCTGCTATATTGAGCCTTGTCATTGATAGAAACACATCAACTTGGTTTCTAAAAGGAAGTTTAGAGATCTCAAGTGTCATATATGCCGTGAGTAATCTCCTCTTTTCATTCAAGATATTGAAGTTAGAATAGAAACAGCCGTCCACCTAATCTCTTTAACTAAAAATAGCTATAATTCTCGAATAATATATTTATAACTGTGTATAATCAATGTATACCGGCTAGAAAAAGTAAACAATGAATCTAATGGGCTATTTCTGTAACAGGGAATAGTGGGATCAGGGTTATGCTATGTGGTTATGTCATGGTGTGTAAAGCAAAAGGGTGCAGTTTTCACCTCTGCATTTAGTCCCTTCATTCAGATATTTGCTGCTGTTATTGACATCTCCATACTTCATGAACAAATTCATCTTGGAAGGTTGGAACTTCTTTTCTACAACAATTTCAGAATTGTTGGATATTATTATTACTAAATAGAAGGGGAGCCTTGACTTAACTGGTTAAGTTGCTGCCACGTGACCTTGGAGGTCACGGGCTCGAGCTGTGGAAATAGCCTCTTGCAGAAGTGCAAGATAAGACTGATAACAATAGACCTTTGTGGTCCGGTACTCAGAGGCGGAGCCAGGATTTGAAGTTATTGGGTTCGGTACTCTAGTTCTTTTAAGTTACTGGGTTCTAAATTAAAAATTTGTACATATTCAATGAACTTTTTAAAGACAAATACAAGATTTGGACCAAAGTTACTGGGTTCGGCCGAACCCGTAACATGTATGCTGGCTCCGCCTCTGCCGGTACTTCCCCGGACCAACGTAGCTTAGTATCGCAGACTGCACTTATACTATTACTAATAGATTTTCTTACTTTAACAGCATATTGGGGTCAATTTTGGTTATTATTGGCTTGTATATTCTTCTATGGGGTAAAAGCAAAGAAGCAGAAATTTTGAAGGATTCTACAGCAACAGAAAAGAATGGACAGACTACACTACCAGTTACGTCCAGTCCACCTCGTACATAAGAAGACTACATGCAACAGAATTCCTCCCTGAAGCACAAATAGTATAATTTCCAGTATATAAACAACAACTTCATCCGGGACTATACTGGGTAGTTGTAGTTGTAGTTGTTGTTGTTATCTAAACATCAAACAATCAATATTGTAATGGCCAAAAGTGTATATTCCAGTTTAATCTGATGTTGCTGAATGCGCTGGTGCAATGTGTTTTTCCTAACCTGTCGATGTTATTCATTTCTTTTTGTCAAATATACAACAGTTTGCATGAAAATTTACATCAGAACTCAATTCCTAGTTCCATCAACTTAAGCTTTTAGTCCAAACTTTTAAGTTTAATGGTAATTACCAGCTCCAACCAAATTTTTATATTTAATTTCCACCTTATTATAAGGCATGATTTTCCCTTAAGTTAAAGTATCTAACTTTTTTTTGGACTTGTTTTATGTTTGTACTTCCATGTACACTCGAGGATTCAAGAATAATATTCTGTTTAGTAACAGGTTTTAATTTGTAAGAGAGCACCTTTCCATTATCAACATAATTTCTAAAACTTAATCATCATATTTCTTGGTGAATTTATCTTCGATGAGAACAGGAACTTTTTAGGGGAAACTTAATCATATCATATTTTGACAATAGCATTAGTAAGTACAATTGATGAGGATAACCATTCGGAGAATATCCAATTTTGAACTCTACTCCAAATACATCTTTTATCTGATGTAACACACTCTTATTACTGTGTAATTCCTCTCCTATATAACTTTGTTGATAATTGATATCGCTAATATGAAGTAGTCTTCTTTGCAATTCCTCTCCTTTACCAAACTTTAATGAGGGAGTTTGACTTTTTTTTTTTTTTTTAATTTGAAGTCTACTCTTCTAGGTTTTTTAATGCAAAGTCACTAATAATTTTCTTAAAATCAATTTCTCCTATTAAGCCTTTCTCAATTGATAAATATAACTAATCCATTTAATCTCTTTTGAGACATTGTCGATCTTAAGTAAGATTTTATCAATTTTAATTTTGAAAAACTTCTTTTTGCTGAAGCAACACGGTAACAAGAGTTGTTACATTATTCTATAACCAATATATGCATTTGGAAAAGAATCAAGTCTTCTTATTTGATTGAATATACCGATTAAACTTTTCTCTTCTACTTGTGATATTTTCCTAACACTTGAAATTCAGAAAATACATCCAAAACAATAATATCTTGTTGATTATTACGCTTTAAGGAATATTCAAGATTTTTCTTTCAAATTTCTATCATCTAGTGATCTCATCTTTTTACCACTAATTAGAAAATAAAAAATACTCATATGCTTCGAATTGTTCAAATTTATTTTGAAGTAAAAGAAAATAGCTTTATCTACTATGTATAAAAAGTAATCAACTAAAAAGAACTTGTAACGACCCGATCGGTCGTTTGAGCTCTAGCACGTTGTTTAGTGGTTTGAAGCTTTGAGTAGCTTCACTTCATACTTTATGACTTGTACATGTTGTCGGAATTGAAATTCACATTTGATTTGGAGGAAAATTCTCAATTCGAAAGCTTTAAATTGGAAGAGTTGACCAAAGTTTGACTTTTGAGTAATCGACCTTAGAATCGGGATTTGAAGGTTCCAATAGTTTCGCATGATGATTTCGGACTTAGGCGTATGTTCGGGTTGAGTATCGGGTGCCCGAGAGCATTTCAACGCGTATGGTGGAACTTGGCATTGTGAAGGTTTTAGAATTTCATAAGTTTGGTTTGAAGTGGAATATGGTTATATCAATGTCCATTTGGAATTTCATGCCTTGAAATAGGTTCGTAGTATAATCTGTATCTTGTACGTAAAATTTGGCATCGTTCCTGAATGTCTAAGTGGAATTGGACGAGTACGGCAAAGTTTGAAAGTTTGAATGTTGAAAGAATATTTTTATCGTTGTTCCATAGTTTCGATCTTATTTAACGTGATTTGAGATTTCGACTAAGTTCATATTATATTTTAGGATGTGTTGGCATGGTTGGATGGAGCCTTGAGGGCCCCGGTGCGTGTCATATTGGAATTAGATCGAGTTTTGGATTTAAAAAATTGCTAAAGCTTAAGGCTTCTGGTGTGGCCGCACTTGCTAGGTTTGGGTAGTATTTGTGAGACTCTAGATGCAGCCGAGGGGTCACAAAAGAGGTTGGGGATGAGGCTAGGTGGATTCGTAGGTGCGGGGAATTTGCTACACCTATGAGCTTGCAGATACGGGAAGTGGGGCGCGAAGCAAAAGGTAAGGAGGCATGGTCTTCCACAGATGTGGAGGCTCAAGCACAAGTGCGCTCCTGTATGAGCAAGGTGGTTTCAGCAGAAGTGGAAATGGGCCTTGGGATTAAGAAGCGCAGAAGCGAAGTGTTATCCACAAAAGTGGATCTTTATCCGCAAAAGCTAAACGCTGGGGCAGAGGGAAATAGCAGATGTGATCTTTGGGTCACACCTGTAGGACTGCAGATGCGATGATTGCTGGGCGTAAGTGGGTTTTATTTTGGATTTAGCCCATTCGTCTCACATTTCACTCAGTTGGGAGATTTTAGGAGTTGTTGAAGAGGAGATATTCATCATCTATTGCGAGCTAAGTTATTCCACTTGTTTTACATTAAATACATGGATTATATATGAATTTAAACACAAAATTTGATGAAAATTGTGGAATTTTTTGAAGAAAAACTTTGAAATCATATTTTTAAATTTTGACCACTAAATTGAACATGAAATTTGAAATAAATAATATATTTGAGTTGTGGCATTATGGGTAATATTTTTATTCAAAACTATTCAAAATTCAGGCGTGTGGGTATGAGGATTAATTAGTTGACTCTTCGAGCAGAGTTGGAAATTATTATAAATTAATTAATTATGAATGTTGGAGTACATTTTTATTTGATTTTCATATAGTTTGACTTGTTTTGGATAGTTTGTCTTTGAATTGAGGAGTTATAGAGGTATTAGATCCGGTTATTGGAATTTTGGAACAAAGAAAGTCTTATGTCTAACCCTATGAGGGGGAGACTACCCTTAGGA
The DNA here is from genome assembly GCA_032618575.1 of Nicotiana noctiflora. Taxonomy (NCBI): domain Eukaryota; kingdom Viridiplantae; phylum Streptophyta; class Magnoliopsida; order Solanales; family Solanaceae; genus Nicotiana; species Nicotiana noctiflora. The sequence continues at coordinate 76,849 of JASVEL010000022.1, read as the reverse complement.
GATGTATTTGATGTGTGCTTTGTGGGGCTACGTATGCACTAGGTGACGAGAGTCCACACGTAGCTAGATTAATGTTATGTCCAGGTAGTCGTACATCTTTTATATGCCTTTACTTGCACTATTTGAACTCAATTTTCTAGTTTACGTTTCATTAATTATTAAGTAAGAATTTGGTTAAAGATTATGGTAAATCAAGCTTCATTATCTAGATATTTGGTGGACTGTTAATCATTATTGAGAATTTATATATATATATATATATATATATATATATATATATATATATATATATATATATATATATATATGCATACAATTATCGGTCTGTATGACGTCGACAAATATGTACACGACTATATGGATCAGGCTGAATGACCTCGACATAATTCGTGCGTAAGATTATTAGGAGGCTTCAGAAATGGAAGTGTATGGCGACTTCAGAGTCGAATCGGTGTTTCTAGTATGGCTCAATAGAGATAATCTTCGAGGGGGTTTAGAATTGGTATAAATTTATTATTTCGAGGTCTACAGAGATGGATAATGGCAGGAGGCAATATTTGGGTAGCAAAGGATGAGAAAGGACATGGTTGGAGGTGTCTCGTGCTATAGGTCGAGTAATTCGCTTTGGAAGTTGGTTAACTCAGATGGGGGAATGTTACTATATCGTATGGATTTTGTGTTAGGATGGCCACATACTTCCAGAAATCTTTGCACGCTTATGGGCATGGTGAATAAGGGACTAAGCATATGTATTTCATTTGAGATGGTGGCTTGTTTTGGAAGTTTGAATATGACAGAAAGAGTTTTCTTGGGATGTAATATGACTTTGAGTTTTGGATACATCGTTGGACCTCCATTTAATGTTGATAAGAATGAACATGCACTTTTGACTAGTGGGCGAGCATGGGCTCATGAGGATTAACCGATTTTGTGAAGGTTGTAATTAGGGCAATATCATTGGAAGATATTGATATGGAGTTACATCGTTGGGCTATCTCATGTGAGGTGTTAGGAGTTGCATGATTCCTAGTAAGGGTTGTCTGAGGAACCTTATTTTCTATCAAACATGAAGTATGTATTACGATGAGAATTGAAATCGCGCGAATAAGATGGCATAGCGGTTAGGAGGTCGATTGTGTGTTTGGAGATGATAATTCGAGTGATTTTAAGCAAGTTTAACAAGATAATTGCGAGAAATTTGGCAGGTAATGGTACGATATCTTGGTAATTGAGAAAGAAGAGTCATTTTGGGTTCTAAATTTAGGTGATTTTTAGCTTAAAGCTATACCCACCGTTTATGATTGGTTCATGTGGCTGAGTGTCAGTGCAATATTTTATTATCAGTGAATTGATGGATCAGTTATGACCAAAAAACAAAAACATTGATACAATATCTTGGGCAAGAAATTTGATATATATTTGCTACATTTAACCTTATCGATTCATATGCAGGTATTGGTGATGAATCAAAGTTCATCCGGTGGGTGTCATGTGCAAGAAAGAGAATTCAGTTTCTCCCTTGGAAGTGTTCATGTGCTAGAAGAGCACCAGTGGTTGGTTATGTAATCAAGACCATGTCGGAGTGGGTGACTCTCAAAAATGGTTCTGGTGGGTTCAAGAATTAAAGCGCAGTATCTAAGGATTTTAGGTTCGTTATATGGATGAGGAATGGGTTTTTCAGTAGAGTGTGAAGAATACTTGGAGAATTTCTATGTTATCATTACGGTGCAGTGTTAAGGAGATAACTTCATATTTGCAGAAGGTCTTTCAAAATGGGTGTACCACTTTGAGATACTAGTGTGTGCATGTGGAGGGTATGCGATGGTTGATGGGTGTTGAGGTGATGTGGTATTGTGATTTGGGGTCACACAGGATGAGTGTTGTTTGAGGTCCGTTATGTGTTTAAACAGAACTATTATTTCAAAGGCAAGTCAAGAGTAAATTGGACGAAGTCAAGTTAGTTCCTAATGGTTTGAACCAGCATGGTTATGGAAATGATTTGTTCCTTCGATGTGTTAAGGCTAAATCGGTGATTCGTGGTTGTACATGCGGGATTGAAAACCACCATAATTTGGTTGAGTTGGACGTAATTGATAACTAGTAATTTTAATATATTTTGTACTCCTTGCTTATGTTTTGATTAGAAATTTGAATAAAATAGTCCCAAAAGGCTCACAAGTTGTGCTTGATTTTAGGTTTGATCAACAAGGTGACAAGATGTGAAAGATTAGCTCAAAAGGAGTGAAACTTGCACAAGTATCAAGGCAAAACATAGCTCAGGCAAAACAAGGCCAGTGCGGTCGCACACCATTCTATGCGGTCCGCACAAATGAGGTTCGGAGAGTATGCAACTCAGGAAAATCAAGCAATGCGGACGAATGGGATTTAATGCGGTCCGTACTGAAGTTACTGCAGACACACTCGATTTAGTGCGGTCTGCACAACCAAGGATTAGAGAGTTGCTATTTTCGGAGATTGAAGCAAAAGCGTTTCGTGCTCCATTTTATGTGGATTGCACTAGAAACCATCACTACCATGGTCCATTTTGTGCGGTCCGCATTATCCAAGTTTATAGAGTAGTTTTGTCAAGTCCAAAGCCCCTAGTGCGGCCGTACATGATTTTGTGCAGTCCGCACTAACCCCACATAGGTATTTTTGTTCAGATTTATCAATTTAGTATAAATGGTTTCTTTTCTATTTATAGGTTAAGCAGATAGATTTAGTTAGAAGTTGCGCTCGTAGGCTCGAATATTTTAGATGTTTTGGGCAATTTTACCTTCACTGCAACACTGAATCTTCTAGTTTATCTTAGTAATTAATTAATATGAGTTTTTCTTCATCTATTTCTTTATTTTCTTCTTCAGTTATAAGTAGCTAGACCCATAAGCTAGGGTTGTAGCTCAACTCTAGTATGGGTAATTGATGGGTCTTGCGTTTTAGGGCTTAATTGATTATGGGTATTTGGTATTTGGACTAATTTCATGTTTAATTGATGAATTAGTGGTTGCAAACACTAGTTTGTATCTAGTTGACTTTGGTTCTTCTTGAGAAAGAGAGCCTAAGTCTTTGAAATTGGTCCAACAAACAATTAGGGCATACTCAAGAGATTGATCGTCCCAATCAAAGGGTTAAACATAGAGATAACAATACCCGACTTGAACCTTGATTTCTTGTGCAAATTTGCATATCCAATTGGCTTGAGAAAGTCAATTCGGCCAAAATCACTCGAATCACTAAGAGGTATAAAGTGGGTAAAATCGTGCAAAGGTTATATCATACTCCCCAAATATGTCAATTATACCTTAAATTCAAGTATCTGTCAATTGACCACCTAGGCAAAAGACACTACCATAATGCCTTTTAACGATTTGAACAACCCGTAATATCTCACTCTTAGCTTATTCTAGTTTAAATTTAGCATATTGTAGTTGATAAAATTAGAAGTAAAACAAAAACACAAAAATGTTTAGAAATGAAATTAAGGATAATTAAATGACTCTAAATTAGATAGATACCCAACTCCAACATCTAGCTCTCTGTAAAAATTGATCCCGACCTTAATCGAGTAAAAGCTGCTTTGAACTTCTTTCCTACTCAATAGTAGTACAGGGTAGGCCTCGATCATCTTTTTAGCGTCGTTTTCAGAGATCTAATAGTTTTGGCTATCTATATAAATAGTTTTGTATTTTGTTTTTCTTTCCTTCTTTGTTACTAATTTGTGTGTGTCAATACTTTAGGTACAAAATGGTATTAAATGCTAATGAGCCACTTGGAAACGTGATTGCAAAGGATGAGGTTGATGACAATTGAGAGGATGAGGTACCATGCCAATGTTAATGACAATGTTCTAGACTCTCCTCTGCCACCTCCAAGAGCGGTTCCTTGAGTGATTCCAAACCAAGGCCGTGCAAGTGTAATTGTCCCACCCTGAATTCGGGCGGGCAATTTCCAAATTACTAATGTGATGCTGACATTGTTGGAGCAACAAGGATACTTCAAAGATGCTTCCACTCAAAATGCTTACAAACATCTCAAGGGGTTCGTGGATACCTATTGGGGGAGGGGTTCGTGGATACCTATTGGGGGAGCCAGAAAACTAATGTGTTCGAGGATGCACTCCGGTTAAGACTCTTCCCATTTTTACTTGGAGGGAAGGCTTTAGATTGGCTTGAGTGACTTCCCAACCATTCCATCCCTACTTGGGATGAGTTGGCAGACAAGTTCATTGCAAAGTTTTTTTCACCGGTAAATATAGCATCATTTCGGGATAATATCTTGGCTTTCAAGCAGGAGCCCACCGAACCATTGCATGAGATTTGAGAGAGATATAGAACTAAGGTGAAGGAATGCCCTAATAATAATATGACATGAGAATATGTTGCAACGAAATTTACTGGGGTATCAATACAACAAACTAATGCATAGTGAATCAACTTGCTGGGGTTAATTTCATGAAATTGACATATGATGAAGCTTGTGCCATTCTTGACGAGATGCCTAACACGTCCTCAGCTTGGCAAAGTAGAGCCAATGTGCCCCAGGGTAACCCCACGGTCGTTCATTTGCATAAAGAATTACATGATCACGGGCAGGCGATAGCTGAGTTGACAATAACCATGAACCAGCTAGCAAATGCACAATTGCAACAAGTCCAAAATCATCGCCAAGTGAATACCATGAAGGGTGTTACCATGCTTGTGAACCAAAGAAGACACAAAGGTCAACAGAACCAAGGGAATTTAGATCAATTTGACAATGATGGTAGTGGATTCAGTATGATGGCTCTGATGGGCAAAATGAAGAGGTACAATATATGAATAATTATCAAGGCCAAAGAGGCAATTCTTCCAACCAACAGCAACAATGGAGATCCCAAGGTAATTGGGGCAATCAACAACAAGGCAACAACAATTGGAACAATCACTAACAAGGGACCAACAATTGGGGAAACAATAATCAAAATTCAAATTGGGGAAATCAAAGCAACAATCAGAGGAATCAAGGAAATTAGGGCAACAACGACAACCAGGGTGGGTGGAACAATAACCAAGGAAATCGGGGGTAAGGTTTTCAAAGGCCCCCAATGTACCAACAATCGAGTAATCCACCACCTTTTCTATCCCAGGGTCCTAGTTCTTCTAGCAATAATATGGATAGAATTGAAATGATGTTTGAACAAAAGATGGAGAAGAATGTGGATTCAGGATGCTCAATTGGCTTTTCACAATAATTTCATTAGAAATTTGGAGTAAAACTAGGCCAAATCTCCCGGTCCTTTAATACACGCCCTAATGGTGCTCTACCAAGTGATACGATAGTGAACCTGAATGGTGGAAACAATCATGTTATGGCGGATACCACTAGGAGTGGACGAGGCGATGATGTGAATGGCCCTATACAAAAGCAAATTTTGGGTGATGAAGTTGAGTTGCAAGAAGATGAAGTTGCTTTGGTGGTTGAGAATGTGGTTGATTGAAATATGAACAAAGAAGTAAGGATTGATATTCAAGATGCAAAGGTTGAAACAAAAAATAACGTGAACCCATCTAGGGAACACGTAATAGACATGCTGGAGTTAGTTGTGCCTAAAGACAAGGCACCCTTTCCTAGACCACCTCCACCTTATTCTCAAAGGCTAGTCAAGCAGAAAAATGAGAATCAGTTCAAAAAGTTCATTGACATGATGAAGAGAATATCCATCAATGTGCCTTTGATGGATCTATAGAGCAAATTCCTGGTTACGCTAAATTCATGAAAGATTTGATGGCAAAGAAAAGATCCATGAACTGTGAAACTATCAAGATGACCCACTAAGTTAGTGCTATAGTGCATTCAATGGCTTTAAAGTTGGAGGATCCCGGTGCTTTCATTATCACTTCCACTATTGGAAGTGCATACTTTCCTAAAGCTTTATGTGATTTAGGGGAAAGCATAAATTTGATTCCCTACTCAGTTTTTAAGACATTGGGTATTGAGCCTCCAAGGCCAACTTTCATGAGATTGTAAATGGCGGATAAATTAATGAAGTGACCATTGGGTATTGTTGATGATGTGCCTTTTCGGGTGGACAAATTTATCTTGCCTTAAGTTCGTACAGTCCAGTCCTTATACAACACAAAGTCCCAATGAATTACATTAACTCTAATTATCAAACTATAAGATAAAACAGAATTACAAAAGGAAACTACTGCTCATTCCATTTCTTCAAACTTCAATTACATCCATGAGAGGTAGTAGTGTACCTGATCAGATTGAGATAAAACAATGAGTTCTAAGGGATGAAGGAGAAGAAAATCAACGATAAGCAGCAACCACGTATCAACAACAATGGAGGTAGATTAACACAACAACAGGTACAACTTCAGAATAGAAAACCCAGCGAATTCAACCAAATAAGTAGAAAACCCAGCGAATTCAATCAAACAGATGAAGAACAACGAACAGAAGTCCAAAATACCACTCGAACTAGCAACAATGAAACAGTAGCAGTATTTCAGTATATTTCAATGTCTTATTTCTTCTGAACCTTTTTAGCAAGGCCTAAAGGGGCCTATTTATAGAGTAAAGTGGGAGAGAAATTTGAATTAAATATTCAGATTTTCCACCCCTACTATTTTTAAATTATTTCAGTTCAGTTTAAATGAATTTAACAGGAAACACTTGAACCCCTACTAGAAGGTTTTAGGGTATTCTCTATCATTCCATTTAGGCGTAAATGCCTTTATTACCATCACCCTGCTAAGGTTTATTACCTATTTACCATTTAGATAAACCTAGAATGCCCTTTATTGTTCAGCTAATTAGATCAAAACCATGCATATTTGTCTTTTATGCCCTTATTCTTTCCAAATTACTCTCAGAATACCCTTTACCTATTCCCCTTTTACCCCTGCGTCTTGTGTTTATTTACCCGACGACCCTTAGGTTTAATTAAGACCTTGAGTAGTCAAAAATTGAAATAGTATTTAACAAATAACCACTGATACTTTGACTTTATATTATAGCTAGTTCAAGACTAAATAACCCCTTTTCAGAACTAACCACTTTACAAATATATACACAAATAGCCTTTTAGTTAATCAGGGACCCATAAAAGTCAAAAAATCAAAATGTATTGCAATGATAGCCATATTAAGAAGTTTACACACATAGCCCTAGTATGACTAATTACTCAAAAATTTAGAAGGTCCAGATTTGTTTTGTTGAAACATCGTCGTTTGGTCTTGTGTATAGGGCAGGCCAGTATTAATTCCTTTGGGCCAGGTCTATTCGGTCTTAATTGTGTTGGAATTTGTGATTTTGGCCCAAATACTTGTATTATACCTTATATTTTATATTTTTCGAATTGTATTTATTTATTATTTTTTCTATATTTTTCTTGTACTTTATATTTGTTTTCTTCCGTATTTGTTCCCAATGTATTTATTATCTCTTGTATTTTGTATTTTTCTTTTGATTTTCTCATTTTCCTAGTTATTATCTTATATTTTTTGGTATTTTCTAATTAATTCAAATTGTATTTTTGTTTTAATTTTCTTTATTTTATTTTCAACAAATTAAAACAAACACTAATACTTCTACACAATAATCAATAAATTTCAAGCATAATTCATTTATATATATATATATATATATATATATATATATATATATATATATATATGGACTTATTTGTTTGGGGCAAAAATCACGTGCTTATATTCACATCTTCGAACAACTTCTCAAATCTTTCTAGCAGCTCCTTGTCTGGCCTTATCTCTGATTGACTTGGCATGGCCGTTGTCGGACGCCTTTTTGTACCAAGCTTGATGAATGAATGAGAGAGTTTAGGGATACGCATAGGGAGGGTCCATCCTTTCTTTTTCAGTTTTTGGGCTCTTTTTATGTCAGCAATGGTTGGTTGAAACCCAATTGGAAAGTGTCAATGATACCCGGAAGAGATACTGGTTGTGTTACTCCTTGCAGTGCAGCTCCTAAACCTTTCCGAGGGAGAAACCCATTTTTCAACATCTCCTAGCAACCATGACTGACGCGAAAGCTAACTTGGGTGCCGGATGTTTTCACCTTCAGATATTTTATCCACAGATATAGTGTCTACCACTTGGTATACCCAGGGACCTTTATCACCCTCAACTTCTTCAAATGGAGTGATGATATTGTAGCAACTATCTTCACCATGAACCACTATTTCTTGACGATCCCATTCAAATTTCACCATTTGATAGAGCGAGGAAGGTACAACCTTTGCCGCATGAATCCATGGACGTCCCAGTAGGAGATTGTAGGATACGGCAACGTCACTTGAAATTCCATGGTAAACTCTACGGGTACGATAGTAAGTTCCAATAAGATGTCTCCAACAGTGTTTTTCCCGCCTCTGTCAAATCCTCTTACGCATATACTGTTCTTATGGATTATTTCATGATCAATCTTCAGCTTGCCCAAAGAAGATAAAGGGCATATTGTGATGACCCGGCCCGTCATCATATGAGTTATCACCCCGTTATCCCTGTTATCTTCTTGTTGATGTTGTAATATGTATGTCGGGTAAGTTTGAGTCAATCCGGATCGAGTTTGGTTGAAATTGAGACAAACAGTCTCTTAGAAGAAGGACTAGTTGAGAAAAGTTAGCTGGATGTTGACCTATGAGTTAGAGAGCTCGGAATCAAATTCTGATGATTCGGTCAGCTTTGGGAGGTCAGTTGTGAGCTAGGAGAGCGATCGGAAGTGAATTTGGAGGTCCGGTGTTGTTTTAGGCCTGAATTAGCCAAAGTTGAATTTTGGCGATATCCGATCGATAGGTGAGATTTTGATTTGGGAGTCAGAATGGAATTCCGACAGTTGCAGTAGCTCCGTTGTGTGATTTTGGATGTGCCTGCAAAATTTCATGTCATTTGGACGTCGTTTGGTCAGATTTTTGATCGAGTATTAGTTTCGGAAGTTTTGAAGAAACTTAGGCTTGAATCCGTGCGTAATTGGTGATTTTGATGTTTAGGATGGTGTTTTTATGATTGAAACAAGTCCGTATCATGTTTTGGAGTATGTTGGTGGTTTTCGTTGGGGTCCCGGGGACCTCGGGATGAATTCGGGGGTCCAAACGGACCATTTTAAGCCAAAGGAACTGCTGGAATTGTTGCAATAAAATTGCAGGTTATTTGTTCTCTGTGATCGCTGCCATTGCCACGTGATCGCGTACTGTATCGAGATGAGGCTGGGAGATTGTTCTTCGCAGGAGGAGTGATACGATCGCGTGAGGTTGAGTGTTTGTTCATCGCGATCGCGAGTATGTCGATGCGATCACATACGGTCGTATTCTTAAGCAGTGTGATCGCGATCCTTTTGATGCGATCGCGTAGGGTCGCTTGGTTGAGCACTGCGATCGCGTCCAGGTCCACGCGATCGCGTAGAGGAAAGTTGGCAGCCCAGGTTTTTGTGCATCGCGATCGCGAGCCCAGTGCTGCGATCGCGTAGGGTAAAAAATACCAGGCAGTGAATTTAAAACCAGAAACATTTCCTTACGGTTTCATTTGCAAAACCCTCCATTTTTGAAGCCTAGAGAGAGGAAGTGAAGGGAAATAGCTGGGAGATCATCGGGATACTGTCGGAGGTAAGTTTCGTGGTTTAATTACACACTTTTATCATGAAATCATGGATTATTTCTATGAAAATGGAGGATTTAATGTGGGTTTTAGCCCTAGGCCAAAAATTATAGAAAAATACCGATTTGAGAGGGCAAATGGAGTCCGAATTTGGTAAATTTGATATGCCTACACTCGTATTGAGACAAGGGTTCCGAATATGTAACTTTTATAATTTTTCGAGAAGCGCACCAAAAGTCGGGTTTTGACAACTTTGTGGGTTTTGATACAATTTGGGTTATTTCGAATGAATTGCGTGAAATTAGTAGATATTGATGCATTCTCTATGATTTTGAGTAGATTTGGCATCCGAGGAGATTGAATTGCGAGGCAAGCGCAAGGCGGATTGAAGCTTTTACCGGTTCGAGGTGAGTGTTAGTAGTAAACAATGTACTGAGGGTTTGAAACCCCGTACTAGCACTTAACAGTGCTATATTGAGATGAGACACGCATTCTATGATGGGTGTGGTGACATTGTGATTGGGGGTTCGGACTTGGTCCTTCCCAGCTAATAGATTACTGTATTTTATGACTGTTAATTAGATTATAACTGTACAATTGGGCTAATAGCCATGTTTGGGGTCTCATGCCGATCTGTAGAGTATTAGGGAACCTATAGAGCTAGGTGACCCTTATATCATGTTGGGAACATACACTCAGCCGTAACTACAACTGTATAGCACATTACGAGCCAGTACTAGATGTGTACTTAGAAAGATACTACCTAGGGTGGAATTCCCTATTCTAGCTGAGTGAGCCTGAGAGGCCGGGTCTATATTGAATGGGATAGGGTCAAGGAACCATTATGAGGTATTATATATATATATACCTATATTGGATCGGGCTGCATGCCACATTGGTATATATATTGGATCGGACTGCACGCCGTAGTAATGTATATATTGGATCGGACTGCATGCCGCAGTAATATATATGACGATCGGACTGTACGCCGCGATATTATTGTGCTTGGGCTGTAGGAGCCCCTTCGGAGTCTGTACATACATTCTCAGTGAGCACTGGTGTATATTATGGGATCGGGCTGCGCGCCGCGGCAGTATAAATATATATACATATATATATTGGATCGGACTGCACGCCGCAGTAATACATGTGTGGATCGGGCTGCACGCCGCAGTATCATAGCGCTTGGGCCTAGGGAGCCCCTCCGAAGTCTGTATACACCCCAGTGAGCGCCGTCGATGTTAAATGGAGCGGGCTGCGTGCCACAGCGGTATATGTATTGGAACGGGCTGCACGCCGCAGCATTATACTTATTCATATCCTTATGCATACTTAATTACTTATACATTATGGACATATGTATATATTTACATACATAGAGTTGGCTATACGCCGTAGCGGTACGAGTGAGGATTTGGTCGGTGTGGGACCTTGTTGAGTTAGTTGTGGACTGGAGATCAGAGTACTCACTGTAGCGATGACTTACTTGTGGGGGGTTTGCCTTAGAACTGTCTAGTGATAGTACTGGAGTTCTTATTTTCAGTTATTGTTTATTATTGTAACTCACTGAGTTGAAATATACTCACCCCACTCCCCTGCACTTTCTGTGCAGATCCACAGGTGCCCGAGAGAAGTTAAGACATTGTAGCTGCTGATTCTTGCCTACTTTTGCGGATATTACGAGGTAGCTACCAGTGTCCGCAGAGCCTGCTTTCTCCTTCTTTATCATCTTGTTGATATCTTTTTGCCTAGACTTGCTTGTATTAGGATGTTATTCTGTAGAGGCTTAGTCTCGTGACACCATGATATGGTTAGGACCGTATTTTGTATACTTTTACTATCTCGCTTATCACCTGATATGATCATTGATGTTTAGGTTTAATTTGATTAATCTGAATTAATAACTGGCTGGTTTAAGGGATGATATGGTCGGGATTGCCTAGCATTGTGTTGGGCGCCATCACGACCAGGGTTTGGGTCATGACAAGTTGGTACCAGAGCCTAGGTTAACAGGTCTCGCGAGTCATGAGCCGGTTTAGTAGAGTCTCGTGGATAGGTACGGGGACGCCTGTACTTATCCTCGGGAGGCTGCAAACCTTTTAGGAAAAGTTTCAATTCTTGGAATTCTTGTCGTGCGATTACTTTTGAGTTGAACTGAACTTTGACATTCTATTCTCTCACAGATGGTGAGAACTCGAGCTTCCGGACGGGGAGGACGACCACCACTACCACCTGCTAGAGGCCGTGGACGTGGCCGTGGTCGTGGCGGAGGTCGGGTTGCTGATGCAGTACCAGCTGACCCACAGCCCCCAGTTACAGAGGTGCCAGCAGCACCAGATCAGGCACCAGCTGTGCCCATTGTCATTCCGGGTCTACAGGAGACCCTGGCTCAGATACTAGCAGTCTGCACTGGCCTAGCACAGGCGGTTTCAGTTACTACTGCAGCAGCTGCATCGGGGATCGGGGGTGGTCATCAGACCCCCGCAGTACGCACTCCAGAGCCAGCAGTGCAGGGCTTACAGACACCAGAGGTTCCTCCAGTTCAGCCTGTGGTTCCTGTTCAGCCAGCAGATCAGATTCAGGGGGACAGGGTCCCAGCTATGACAGACGATGAGTAGTGTCGTCTCGAGAGGTTCACCAGGTTATCTCCTCCAGTGTTCACTGGTGCTCCGGGCGAGGACGCCCAAGGTTTTCCGGACAAGTGCCGTCGGATGCTTCGTACGGCAGGGATATTAGAGTCCAGTGGGGTATCTTTCACTACCTTTCAGTTTCAGGGGCCATCATTTGCCTAGTGGGAGGCTTATGAGCGTCGCAGGCCAGCAGGGGCAGCACCACTATCTTGGACAGAGTTCTCCACTATGTTCTTGGAGAAGTGGGTGCCTCGATCTCGGAGGGAGGAGATGCGCAGGCAGTTTGAGGGTCTCCGTCAGGGGGACATGTCAGTGTCAGAGTATGAGATCAGGTTTACAGAGTTGTCTAGGTATGCCCCATGGTTGGTTCCATCTGACAGAGAGAGGATTGGACGCTTTGTGAACGGCCTTATTTATCCCATTCGTATTCTGATGACTCGGAAAAGGGTTTTGAGCCGTACATTTGAGGATGTTGTGGATATTGCTCGCGACATAGAGACGGATCGTCGCAGAGAGCGGGATGAGACGGATCGTCGAGGTTTAGCTAGTTCCAGTGGCAGTCCGACCAGAGGCCAGAGTCAGCAGAGCCGAGGTTGCTCTTTCAAATCTTCGCAGTCGGGTCGCTCAGATCGCCGTAGGTGGTCTTCTAGACAGGGTTATCAAGGTTCACACTAGAGCCAGCCATCTCTCGGTGCCATGCCAGCTTAGAGTTCTTCATAGGCCCCATCTGCTCAGGGTTCATCCCGGCCTAGTTCATCAGCTGGCCACTCCAGGGACAGAGGTCCTTATCAGTCTCAGTACCCAGCACCGGGGAGTTGCTACGAGTGCGGAGAGTTTGGGCACCACCGTAGGGAGTGTCCCCGTCTTGTTTCCGGATCTTATCAGCAGAGGGGGCAGCCCTCGTCATCTGGTCAGTCTACTTCAGCACCCGCCCCGCCAGCTAGGGGTGAGGGTCAGTCAGCTAGGGGTCGCCCTCGAGGGGGAGACCGATCAGGTGGACAGGCTAGATGCTATGCTCTCCAGGGCCGATCTGAGGCTGTTGCTTCTGATGCAGTTATGAAAGGTATTATTTCAGTCTGCCATAGAGATGCCTCAGTGTTGTTTGCTCTACTTATTCTTATGTGTCTACTTATTTTCCTCCTCATTTGGGTACGACCCGAGGGTGTCTTGAGGTGCCAGTGCATGTATCTACCCCGGTAAGGGATACTATTGTTGTGGACCATGTATATCGGTCCTGTTTGGTCACTATTGGGGGTCTAGAGACCCAAGTGGACCTGTTGCTTCTCAGCATGATTGATTTTGATGTTATACTGGGCATGGACTGGCTATCTCCATGTCATGCTATTCTGGATTGTCATGCTAAGACAGTCACCTTGGCTATGCCGGGCATTCAGAGGATCGAGTGGCGAGGCACGACTGAGTATGTACCTAGCAGGGTAATATCTTTCCTCAAGGCCCAACGAATGGTTGGGAAGGGATGTCTCTCTAATTTAGAATTTGTGTGGGAGGTCGAGGCCCAGACTCCCAGTATTGATTCTGTTCCCATTGTGTGAGACTTTCCTGATGTGTTTCCCTCAGACCTGCCGGGCACGCCGCCGGACAGGGATATTGACTTTGGGATTGATTTGGTGCTAGGCACTCAACCTATTTCTATTCCTCCGTATCGGATGGCACCAGCTGAGCTGAAGGAATTGAAAGAGCAGCTCCAGGAACTCCTAGATAAGGGGTTCATTCGACCGAGTGTGTCGCCGTGGGGTGCACCGGTCCTTTTTGTTAAGAAGAAGGATGGATCCATGAGGATGTGTATTGACTACAGGAAGCTGAACAAAGTTACAGTGAAGAATAAGTATCCTCTGCCTCGTATTGATGATTTATTTGATCAGCTCGAGGGAGCTAGGGTGTTCTCGAAGATTGATCTTCGTTCAGGCTACCATCAACTGGATATTAGAGAATCCAACATTATGAAGACTGCATTCAGGACCAGATATGGTCACTATGAGTTCCTCGTGATGTCCTTTGGGCTGACCAACGCCCCAGCAGCATTTATGCATCTGATGAACAGTGTGTTCAGGCCCTATCTTGATTCATTTGTGATTGTATTCATTGATGACATTCTAGTCTACTCTCGAAGCCAGGAAGAGCATGCTCGGCACTTGAGTATTGTGTTGCAGAGGTTGAGAGAGGAGAAGCTGTATGCCAAGTTCTCCAAATGTGAGTTCTGGCTTGAGTCCGTGGCATTCTTAGGGCACGTGGTGTCCTGTGATGGTATTCGGGTAGATCCGAGGAAGGTCGAGGCAGTGCAGAGTTGGCCCAGACCGACCTCAGTTACTGAGATCCGTAGCTTTCTGGGATTGGCGGGGTATTATCGCCGATTCGTTTAGGGATTCTCTTCCATTGCTTCACCCTTGACTAGATTGACTCAGAAGGGTGTTCCTTTCATATGGTCCGAGGAGTGCGAGGAGAGCTTTCAGAAGCTTAAGACAGCACTGACCACAGCACCAATTTTGATTCTGTTGTCAGCTTCAGATCCTTATATTGTGTATTGTGATGCCTCAGGAGTTGGCATTGGTTGTGTGTTGATGCAGGAGGGTAGGGTCATTGCTTATGCTTCTCGTCAATTAAAGCCCCACGAGAAGAACTACCCTGTTCATGATTTGGAGCTAGCAGCCATAGTTCATGCTTTGAAGATTTGGAGGCATTACCTGTATGGTGTCTCATGTGAGGTGTTCATGGATCATCGCAGCCTTCAGCACTTATTCAAATAGAAGGACCTTAATTTGAGACAGCGGAGGTGGTTGGAGTTGCTTAAAGATTATGACATCACTATCTTGTATCATCCGAGGAAGGCCAATATTGTGGCCGATGCATTGGGTCGGAAGGCGGTTAGTATGGGTAGCCTAGATTTCATCCTAGTTGGGGAGAGGCCATTTGCTAATGATGTTCAGGCCCTAGCCAATCGGCTAGTGAGACTAGATATTTCGGAGCCGAGTCGAGTGTTGGCTTGTGTTGTTTCTCAATCTTCCTTATATGACCGCATCATGGTGCGACAGTATGATGACCCACATTTGCTTGTCCTTAAGGACATAGTGCAGTATAATGATGCTAGAGATGTGACTATCGACACTGATGGTGTTCTGAGGATGCAGAGCCGTATATGCGTGCCCAATGTAGATGGTTTGCGGGAGTTGTTACTTGAGGAGGCACACAGTTCGCGGTACTCTATTCACCCGGGTGCCGCAAAGATGTACCAAGACTTGAGACAGCACTACTGGTGGAGGAGGATGAAGATAGATATTGTTAGGCATGTAGCTAAATGCCTCAATTGCCAGCAGGTCAAGTATGAGCATCAGAGACCGGGCGGCGTTCTTCAGCGTATGGTCATTCCCGAGTGGAAATGGGAGAGGATCACCATGGATTTTGTTACTGGTCTCCCTCGGACAGCGAGGAAGTTTGATTCTGTATGGGTGTTTTTGATCGGCTGACTAAGTCCGCACATTTCATCCCAGTTAGTACTACTTTCTCATCGGAGCGGTTGGCAGCGATCTTTATTCGGGAGATTGTCCGGTTGCATGGAGTTCTAGTGTCTATCATATCCGATAGGGGTACTCAGTTCACTTCTCAGTTTTGGAGAGCATTTCAGCGAGAGATGGTTACGCGGGTTGAGTTGAGCACCGCATTTCACCCCCAGACAGACGGGCAGTCGGAGCACACTATTCAGATCCTGGAGGATATGTTGCGGTCATGTGTGATTGACTTTGGTGGTTTGTGGGATGAGTTCCTGCCACTTGTTGAGTTTCCCTACAACAACATCTATCAGTCGAGTATTCAGATGGCCCCGTACGAGGCATTGTATGGCAGACGGTGTAGGTCTCTCGTCGGATGGTTTGAGCCTGGTGAGGATAGGTTGATAGGGACTGAGTTAGTTTAGGATGCTCTCGATAAAGCAAAGTTGATCCAGGAGAGGCTTCGCACAGCACAGTCTCGCCAGAAGAGTTATGCAGGACCGTAGAGTTCGAGAGTTGTCTTTCATGGTTGGTGACAGAGTATTGCTGAAGGTTTCACCCATGAAGGGTGTCATGAGGTTCGGGAAGAAAGGGATGTTGAGTACCAGGTACATTGGTCCTTTTGAGATACTCAGGAGGGTTGGAGAGGTGGCATATGAGTTGTCCTTGCCACCCAGCTTATCCAGCGTTCATCCAGTATTCCATGTGTCTATGCTTCGGAAATATATCGAGGATACGTCTCATGTATTAGACTCCAGTACCATTCAGCTTGATGGTGATCTATCTTATGATGTGGAGCTAGTGGCTATTCTAGGTAGACTGGTTCGAAAGCTGAGGTCCAAGGAGATTGCTTCAGTCAAGGTGCAGTGGAGAGGTCGGCCCGTGGAGGAGGCTACTTGGGAGGTTGAGAAGGAGATGCGGAGCAGATATCCCCACCTATTTGAGCCTCCAGGTATGTTGCTTGACCCGCTCGAGGACGAGCATTTTCTTAAGTTGGGGAGAATGTGATGACCCGGCCCGTCATCATGTGAGTTATCATACTGTTATCCCCGTTATCTGCTTGTTGATGTTGTAATATGTATGTCGGGTAAGTTTGAGTCAATCCGGATCGAGTTTGGTTGAAATTGAGGCAAATAGTCTCTTTGAAGAAGGAATAGTTGAGAAAAGTCAGCTGGACATTGACCTATGAGTTAGAGAGCTCAGAATTGAATTCTGATGATTCAGTCAGCTTTGGGAGGTCAGTTGTGAGCTAGGAGAGCGATCGGAAGTGAATTTGGAGGTCCGGTGTAGTTTTAGGCTTGAATTGGCCAAAGTTGAATTTTGGCGATATCCGATCGATAGGTGAGATTTTGATCCGGGGGTCGGAATGGAATTCCGATAGTTGCAGTAGCTCCGTTGTGTGATTTTGGATGTGCCTGCAAAATTTCAGGTCATTCGGACGTCGTTTGGTCGGGTTTTTGATCGAGTGTTAGTTTCGGAAGTTTTGAAGAAACTTAGGCTTGAATCCGTGCGTAATTGGTGATTTTGATGTTTAGGATGGTGTTTTTATGATTGGAACAAGTTCGTATCATGCTTTGGAGTATGTTGGTGGTTTTCGTTGGGGTCCCGGGGACCCCGGGATGAATTCGGGGGTCCAAATGGACCATTTTGAGCCAAAGGAACTGTTGGAATTGCTGCAATAAAATTGCAGGTTATTTGTTCTCTGCGATCGCGGCCATTGCCACGCGATCGCGTAGTGTATCGAGATGAGACTGGGAGATTGTTCTTCGCGGTCGCAGGAGGAGTGATGCGATCGCATGAGGTTGAGTGTTTGTTCATCGCGATCGCGAGTATGTCGATGCGATCTCGTAAGGTCATGTTCTTAAGCAGTGCGATCGCGATCCTTTTGATGCGATCGCGTAGGGTCGCTGGGTTGAGCACTGTGATTGCGTCTAGGTCCACGCGATCGCGTAGAGGAAAGTTGGCAGCCCAGGTTTTTGTGCATCGCGATCGCGAGCCCGGTGCTGCGATCGCGTAGGGTAAAAATGCAAGGCAGTGAATTTAAAACCAGAAACATTTCCTTACTGGTTCATTTGCAAAACCCTCCATTTTTGAAGCCTAGAGAGAGGAAGTGAAGGGAAATAGCTGGGAGATCATCGGGATATTGTCGGAGGTTTCGTGGTTTAATTACAAGCTTTTATCATGAAATCATGGATTATTTATATGAAAATGGACGATTTAACGTGGGTTTTAGCCCTAGGCCAAAAATTGTAGAAAAATACCGATTTGAGCGGGCAAATGGAGTCCGAATTTGGTAAATTTGATATGCCTAGACTCGTATTGAGACGAGGGTTCCGAATATTTAACTTTTATAATTTTTCGAGAAGCGCACCAAAAGTAGGGTTTTGACAACTTTGTGGGTTTTGATACAATTTGGGTTATTTCGAATGAATTGCGTGAAATTAGCATATATTGATGCATTCTCTATGATTTTGAGCAGGATTTGGCATCCGAGGAGATTGAATTGTGAGGCAAGCGCAAGGCGGATTGAAACTTCTACCGGTTCAAGGTGAGTGGTAGTAGTAAACAATGTACTGAGGGTTTGAAACCCCGTACTAGCACTTCACAGTGCTATATTGAGACGAGACACGCGTTCTATGGCGGGCGTGGTGACATTGTGATTGGGGGTTCGGACTTGGTCCTTCCCGGCTAATAGAATACTGTGTTTTATGACTGTTAATGAGATTATAACTGTACAATTGGGCTAATAGCCATGTTTGGGGCTTCATGCCGATCTGTAGAGTATTAGGGAAATTATAGAGCTAGGTGACCCTTATATCATGTTGGGAACATACGCTCAGCCGTAACTACAACTGTATAGCACATTATGAGCCAGTACTAGATGTGTACTTTGAAAGATACTACCTAGGGTGAAATTCCCTATTCTAGCTGAGTGAACCTGAGAGGACGGGTCTATATTGACTGAGATAGGGTTCGAGGACCCATTATGAGGTATTATATATATATACCTATATTGGATCGGGCTGCACGCCGCAGCAGTATATATATTGGATCGGGCTGCACGCCGCAGCAGTATATATATTGGATCGGACTGCACGCCGCAGTAATATACATGTAATATACATATGGGACAGACTGCACGCCGTAGTATTATTGCGCTTGGGCTGTAGGAGCCCCTTCGGAGTCTGAGTCTCAACACATTCTCAGTGAGCGCTGGTGTATATTATGGGATCGGGCTGCGCGTCGCAGTAGTATAAATATATATACATATATATATTGGATCGGACTGCACGCCGCAGTAATACATGTGTGGATCGGGCTGTACGCCGCAGTATCAAAGCGCTTGGGCCTAGGAAGCCCCATCCGAAGTCTGTATACACCCCCAGTGAGCGCCATCGACGTTAAATGGAGCGGGCTGCGCGCCGCAGCGGTATATGTATTGGAACTGGCTGCACGCCGCAGCATTATACTTATTCATATCCTTATGCATACTTAATTACTTATACATTATGGACATATGTATATATTTACATACATAGAGTTCGTTGTACGCCGTAGCGGTATGAGTGAGGATTTGGTCGGTGTGGGACCTTGTTGAGTTAGTTGTGGACTGGAGATCAGAGTACTCACTGTAGCGATGACTTACCTGTGGGGGGGTTTGCCTTAGAACTGTCTAGTGATAGTACTGGAGTTCTTATTTTCAGTTATTATTTATTATTGTTACTCACTGAGTTGAAATATACTCACCCCACTCCCCTGCACTTTTTGTGCAGATCCATAGGTGCCCGAGAGCAGTTGAGACATTGTAGCCGCTGATCCTTGCCTATTTTTGCGGAGATTACGAGGTAGTTGCCAGCGTCCGCAGAGCTTGTTTTCTCCTTTTTTATCATCTTGTTGATCTCTTTTTGCCTAGACTTGCTTGTATTAGGATGTTATTATGTAGAGGCTCAGTCTCGTGACACCACGATATGGTTGGGACCGTATTTTGTATTCTTTTACTATCTCGCTTATCACCTGATATGATCATTGTTGTTTAAGTTTAATTTGATTAATCTGAATTATTAACTGGCTGGTTTAAAGGATAATATGGTCGGGCTTGGCTAGCATTGTGTTGGGCACCATCACGACCAGGGTTTGGGTCGTGACACATATGTTGGCACTTCACCCATTATCAACCAACACACAGGTCACCACTAATTCTTCACATTTCATTGTAAGATATAATGCCATGTCGTGCTCTGTCCCCTCCATCGGTAGTTCATCATCTGAAAATGTTATTCTATTTACCTTGAAGATTTTATTTGTGATCTTCTCTAAATGACTCACTGTGATCTTTTCTGGTACATGGGCCTCGTTTAGGATCTTCTTTAACGCATTACGGTGTTCATCAGAATGAATCAACAAGGACAACAAAGATATATGCACTGGTGTTTTCCTCAGCTGCTCAACTGTATAATAATCCCGGGCTTTCATTTTCTTCAAAAATTCCTTGGCCTCTTCTTCAGTTACAGCTTTCTTTACATTGGCCGGATTATCTCTTGTAACTTTTGCCTTCCTTAATTCATCGGTAGCAAAACATCTCCCTGACCTAGTCAAACCGTGGGTTTCACAAATCTCCTCCTTGATTTCCTTTCCTTTATACATGACGGTTACCTTGATGTAATTCCAGGGCATAGTTTTGGTGTTCACTATGGGCATTTGAGTAACTAGCTCTAGCTGTGCTCCTTTTACAGTCAATATGGGCTTTACACTCACTCCGGGCACTGTCACCTTCACCGGCTTCGGTTCTGCTACCATTGCTGGCTTGTTCACATATGGCTTGACAGGTATTTTCTCACTTATAGCTTTCTCCTCTGTCTTACTTCCGCTCGCCTTGATCATCATTATAGCCTGAGAGAGCTTCCTACAATCTCCGCTTTGTACCACCTATATCATGTGGGTCTCGTGGTGCACATGCAGAGGGTTCTGTGTTATATTAGGAGCCTCGGGAGCCTGAACTTCAATTCTTCTAGAGTCTGTAAGCTCCTGTATTGCGGTCTTTAGATGCTAGCATTTTTTAGTGTCATGCCCTGGGGCTCCTGAACAATATTCACAATTAACAGATTGGTCCAGGTTTCTTGGTGGTGGATTAGGGATTTTGGGTTCTATGGGGTTTAATATCCCGAGTTGTCTTAGTCTATGGAAAAGACTGGTGTATGACTCACCCAAGGGAGTAAATATTTTCTTCTTTTGTGTCCTGTCATTCTTGACTCCAGGGTTGGGCCGGAAACTTGTTCCACCGGGATTTTTATATGTTTTTGGCAGTGGGTATGTGTTTTGGGCGTGGTAAATATTTTGAGGTGCTGGAGTTCGCCATGGAGTAAAAGGTGGTGGGTTGGTTTGAGTGTGATGTACAGAAAATTGTGGAACATGAGGAGGGTAATAGTGTTGTGGTGGGCCATATGATGTTGGTGAGTAGGTTGATGTGGGCGAGGCTGATGGTAGTATGGATTGGGATTCCTGGACCAAGACCTCCCTTCTACGATTGCCACCTCTTCCTTCTTCTTTTTCCCGATAGCTCCACCTGTGCCTGTCAAGATTGCCTAGTTTGTAGCTTTTATGGCTAAATAGCTCATAATTTTGTTTGACTTTAACCCTTCCTCAACCAAGCTTCTCGTTTTAACTACCTCGTCGAATCTTTTCCCAATGGCAGATACAATGTGCCCATAGTAAGTTAGTTCCAAAGCTTGCAGAAAAAAGTCTACCATCTCTCCCTCTTTCATAGGTGGGTCTACCCGAGCAGCTTGCTCCCTCCACCTAAAGCCATATTTTCGAAAATTTTCTCCCAGCTTTTCTCCATCTTTGTCAGTGTCAGCCTATCTGGAATAATTTCCAAATTGTACTGGAGGTGGTTCTCAAATGCCTGGCTAAATCATCCCAAATAAACCACCTGGTATGGTCTTGCCTGGTATACCATTCGACTGCTGAACCACTAAGACTTTGGCTAATGTATGCCATGAGTAACTCATCTTTCCCACCAGCTCCGCGCATTTTGCTGCAAAACCCTCTTAAATGTGCTACCGGGTTACCGTGACCATCATATAAATCGAATTTTGGTAGCTTAAATCCCGCTGGCAATTGCACTTCAGGGAATAGACATAAATCCTTGTAAGCTACGCTTACTTGACCACCCAAACCTTGCATGTTCCGGAATGATTGCTCGAGGCTTTTCATCTTTCTAGCCATCTCTTCCTGCTCAGGATTTTAGGTGGTTTCTCCTCTTCAGCCATAACAATGAGCGGGGTATATGAATCATGCTATCGAAAAGTATGTTCCGGGGGGTAATAATAGTTGTCTTTGACGTGGAATAGTGGTTCACTGGATGATTTATGCAAGGTGGCTAGGGGTAATGCCACATATACAGGAGCAACATGTGGTTGTGGTGGTGGAACTTGTTTAGGGATTGGAGGTGGTGCTTGCGATATGGTTGTGTAGTAAGGTGGGTATGTGG
Source organism: Nicotiana noctiflora (assembly GCA_032618575.1). Taxonomy (NCBI): domain Eukaryota; kingdom Viridiplantae; phylum Streptophyta; class Magnoliopsida; order Solanales; family Solanaceae; genus Nicotiana; species Nicotiana noctiflora. The sequence continues at coordinate 54,624 of JASVEL010000022.1, read as the reverse complement.
GATAAGTGGATGATGCGTTTACAGTGGGTGGGTCCTGTGCTTGGACTGGTGGAGGGATGTATGTGGGATTGGAAGGGTAGGTGGGTAAAGGTTGTCCCTTCGCCCAAGCCTAGTACATCTCGGCCATTGGTTGTTTGAGCTTATACATTTCCTCATTTGTATTGTTCACATCCACTACCTCATCTTCCTGTACTGGATCCATGACTATTGCTTCAATTTGCTGAGTAATTGCCTTTGTCATATTCTTGGAACGAGTGTTGTAATGGTGAGTTTCTAGAATGCCATTTACTAACCACCTATCTGTTACTAAAAAACGACAAAACTTGTTAGTGGTTAGGCCATAATGAATCAAAAATTACAGATTAAGAACACAATTTTGCTTGGCAATATGCGTCATCCCGGCCTTGTTTTTCTTGATTTTCTAATTCTTTTGTTTTTGTTTTTTCTTTTCTTTATATTTTATTACCACAGATGTTCTATTTTTCCACTTTTCATTTCTTTTCTTATTTTCCCCTTTGTCATGTTTAAATCAGACCTATATATTTGCCTATTACACGAGTATTTAAAGAAAGAGAGTAATAAAGACAAATTTGGAAATTTTCAACTTCATTAATAACCAATCATTGATTACAAAGATAATACTCTAATGATATTTGTACTACAACCTTCTCAAAATGCAGAAATAAAAATACAAACTCAAAATGTATGTCCTAAGAATACATTAAAGATCCTAGTGCCTGCGAGACATCGTTCGGTCTTACCGCGATCCTATATGCAAATCCCCTTTGGAGTTTATCTAAATCTCTTATTACTTGCTTTACAAATATCATTGCTCAGGCAGAAAATGTGGACTTGGTCATATCTTCGCATATCTAGCATTTTCGAGTGATATAATGAGCAATGTTGACAATTCTCTCTCTAATCATTCATGTCTCTTGGAGTAACCTCCCTATTTGTTCGGCACGAGCATCCAGAGTCTGTTGGCTTTTCTCTTGAAGCTGTTGTAGTTCTATTTCTAAATGGGCCATGGCCATATAACAGTGTTCTCTTTCCATGTCAAACTCATTTACTTGTTTGCTACTTTTGACCTCGGCAGTGACAATCTTTTTCCTCAACCGAGCAACTTCACTATTATGTTCTTCTTTCAATTGTTGGATCATACGAGCCCTTTCCTCAGCATTTTTAACTAATTGCTTCCAAATCCCGATTAATTCTTTTTCAGCTTTATCCAGATCAAAATTGTAGTCGTTCACCTTCCTCCACAAATTATCACTCAGTTTTTCATCCCGGGCATGTCGAATAAGGGTTTCAGATGATGCTCTCATTTTAAGAATTTGAGCTTTCAATGCCACATTTTCCCTAATCAGTTGTTTCTTTTCACCCTCACCGACCGCTGTTTGTAAGCTGCTTTCGAACTTGAGGTCTTGAACTTACTTTTCTAACATACTGATTTTGGCTTGGTATTTGTTCTCTTTAGCCAACCAATCCCATCGTTGTTTTGACAGCTCGGAAAATTCCTAAATGTGAGGTCTCTTCATTGGTCTTTCATGCTCATAATCTCTTCTGTACCATGCGGAGTAACCATGTGACACTTTACCTCTGTTACATAAGTGTCCACTTTCTAACATTGACACTCATTCCATATTTGTTGGACTTTCGCCTCAGGAAACTGCCTATCGGGACTAATCTCTATTACCTGAACGCTGAAATCTCCATCTTTTGACACTATTTGATATCTTCTGAGTTGCCGTAATACTCAATAGGGCGCGTAAGGTTGAATACTTTTGAGCCCCATTAAAATAAAGTGCGATCCTTCTGCTGGCATGTATATGATTTCATCGAAGGGTAGCCACCCGAATGCCCATTCTATTTGACTAGCAGTAAGAGATCGTAAGTATGTGATCCAACCTTTAGGCCCCTTTGGCAACTTGACCCCTTTTATCCTCGTGTAGAATTCTTCTATGAAAGTCTTTTCTGATGATCCATAACTCAGAAATTGAGGGCGATGACATAAGTGCTCGATCATCCATATTTGTAATAGCAAATTGCATCCCTCGAAGAAATCTTATCCAGCTTTACAAGTTATGAGAGTACGAAAGATATCGGCCACTATCATAGGTGCCAAAGTACTATTATCCTGTGTAAGGAGGGTACTGACAATCCCAGCAATCCTGATGTCGATGTACTTGTCTTTCCTTGGAAATATTATTAAACCCAAAAAGGCCACCATGAAAGCAAAACGCCTATATTCCTCCCACTTAGCCCGGTTTACTTTACTGCAGTTTGTTCGATTGTTAAATTCATAGTGCAAAACCCGTGGACCAAATCTTCATCGTGAACGCTTAAGCTATTTTCAAGGAATCCAAGAATCTGTGAGCAGTGATAGCTCTTGGAGCAACCGGATATTTATCTTTCAGATGGACCTCATTTTTACCGATGTAATTAGAAATATCTTCTAGTGTTAGCGTGAGCTCAAAGTCCGAACAATGGAACACATTGTGTGTGGGATCCCATCAGGTGACCAAGGCTCGAATAATGTCTCCCCGAGGTATGATATCAAGCAACTCGGTAAGACCTTTCAAACATGTCTTGACCTCATCTTGTCCATCCTGACCCTAGTCATTCCACCATAGGCGTAACTCCAAATGGATCTTATTGATTAACGAAAAAGGTTTATTTTGCATTGTGCTCATCCTGCACATTTATTTAAAGGTAATTTAACCACACATTATTTAACCTAAAGACAAAAATAAATCTTTTAAAGGAAAAAGAAAATTCATTTTCAAAAAGTCCCCATTTGCGAATACGGACTTTCAGCACTTCCTTTCGAATATTTTAAGGCTGTATTTATTATTTAGGGAAAGTGACTCAAAAGTGGCCATTTTTGCACAAACAGCCTTCTGGCGTCCTTTCGGGACATTCAGCTATTTTCAAAAACATGATCACTTTGATTTATTAATTTTTTTGGTTATTTTTTGTAAAGGGGCGGTTGGACCCGTCAAGTGTTGCCTACGTATCTTGCCTAGTGGTGAGAATCAAACCAGCGTAGTTCGGTCAAATTATTTTCAGACCAACTATTTTTCATTTTGACAAAATTGAATTATTCCAACTATTTTTGATAATTTTCTCCAAATTTAGATAGAGTTCCGTCAGTATTTAGACATCGGTTTCTTTCTAAAATTGCTATTTTTTTCTCTTTTATTTTCTTCAATTATTTAGCCGGTCAGCATAATGGCCCAAGATAAATAAATGTAACATATAATCATGCTCGGTCTTTTCATATTCGGGTTACCTGTCCTAGACGGACCCAACCCCTGTGTTGAGACAACAACATCATAATTCATGGGGTGCACGCCCACACGCCCGTCATCTAGAATATGCATCACCTTATCATCAATCATATACCATGTAATTCGGAGTATCATACACCTAGCACTAAGTTTAGAATTCCAATACCGAGCAAGCCAAGCGATGCTCCAAACATATCATCCCACGTGTTTCGACCTTCAAAGGGCTTGAAACTAACCAAAAATAATTCAAACATCAAACAATATTAAAGGAACCAATCCTAATCGAAAAAGGTCGAATCTTTAATCAAATTCCCAAAATCGACCAAAAATCCCAAATCAGGCCCGTGCCTCAGAACCTGACAAAATTCACATAATCAGACAACCTCCAAATTTCACTTTAAAATCAGTAATCAAATGCCAAAAAAAAAAAGATGGATTCATTAAACATAACCAAATCGAGTATAGAACTTCCATGTGGTGAAAATCGCCTCCAAATATTATCCGAATCCGAGATCCCCAACTCAACCAAAATTTTTGATATTAAGTACTTTGCTCCGATGTTCTGCCTCGTTTTGCATGTCAAACAATTATGAAACTTACTTTTGATGCCTCCAATGGATTCCTTGTGAATTTTCAGTCAAGATAGGCTTTTGAATCATTCTACTTGACTGTATAATAGAGATATGTTAGTGTCAATATTTGAAAATAGTGTAGATTTTCATATAAGAAGTCAGTGGAATTTTCGTAATTAATATGAAAAATATAGCAACCCAAGTTTTAGTAGAATGACCATAAAATCCCCATATGATGTCCAATTTCGATAATTATTTTTGTTACGGATTCATAATTATGATACGGATCTAATTCTTGAACCTAAAAAAATTAGAACTCATTTATTCAATGTGGTACCATTTATGCTTGAAGAAACGAAGTTGAAACATAAGAAAAACAAGCGCAAGATAACTCAATTTTATCCAAAACTCACCCGAGCCCCTCGCGACGCCGTATGAATATACCAACAAGTGTTATAACATAACACAGACTTACTCGAGGTCTCAAATCATGCATAATAATATTAAATGATGAAACACACCTTAAATCAAACTTAATGAACATTCAAACTTTCGACTTCCAAAAACACGCGTCGAACCATATCAAATCAATTCGGAATAAACTCAAATTTTGCACACAAGTTAAATACATCATGCGAAGCTACTCATGTCCCAAAGGCTTGGTCATGCTCCAACTATTGTTCTACAGAAAATACCCTTAATAAAAGATAATGTGTCCAAATCAACAACTAATAATTTTTCTATATTTCCTTTAACTAAACAAGTTAGACTATCATTTCCTAGTAGTGTAACAAGATCAAATTCTCCATTTAGTCTTGTTCACAGAGATGTTTGGGGTCCATATAAAGTGTCTAATTACAATGGTTTTAAGTACTTCCTTACTCATGTCAATGATTACTCCAGAATGACTTGGACATTTCTATTGAGATTGAAAAGTTATGTTTATGTTCTTGTGCTTGATTTTCTGCAATTATGCACAATCAAGTTTCTGCTTCCGTTAAAATTTTCATATGTGATAATGGACATGAATTTTTCAATAATGTATATTCTAACTTGTTTAGATACAAAGGTATAGTTTAAAAAAGTAGTTGTATTCAGATCTCATAACAAAATGGGGTGGTGAAAAGAAAACATACGCACATTCTTGAGATAGGGAGAGCATTATGATTTCAAGCGTATATACCATTACGAGTATGGGGGGATTGCATCCTAACAACCACATATATCATAAATAGGTTACCTAGTCCAATCTTAAAAAGTCAATCACCTTATGAACTTTTTCATGGTCAGCCACCAAAGATTGACCATATGAAAACCCTTGGATGTCTCTATTATTCCATAAAACCCGATTTCAATTACTTCTAGATCCATTCATGCAATCTTCATGAAGTACTCATTCACACAAAAGGCCTTTGGACTATATGATATTGATTCTAGCAAGGGTTTTCTCAGTAGAGATGTTGTCTTTCACGAACATCCTTTCCTTTCAAATTTCTTAAAAGCTAATTTCTTACAACTCCAGATTCGAACTTGTCACCATCCATAGACTTCCCTCACACAGCCTCACCTGATCATTCATCTCAACAAATTGACCACTCATCTTAACCTTTTGTATCATCTTCCTATGATCAATTTACTGATTCTTCTGTAACACAAACTCCAACAGTACTTGTTGATCCATATCCTTTTATTTCTTCACCTCCCCTTCTATCTAGTGCAGTTCCGCTTAGAAGGTCATGCAGAACCACCAAATCTTCTATTTGGTTAGCGGACTATTTCCATCCACCCTTACCGTCCACCTTTAATTGTATCAACTACAATATTCATCACTGTGTTTCCTATTGTCACACCTCCCTTTTTACTACCTTTTTGTTTAATTCCCAATAAGTAGAATAAGGTATATCTCGATGTTATGAATAACCCGGGAACGATATAATACCAACGAAGAAGGAGTTTTTCCAAATAAAGGACAATCGATTCGGGATTTTATTTATAGTTTCAGAGTCACCACTTGGGAAGATAATGGTGTCCCAAGTCACCGGTTAATCCCGAATCCGAGGAAATTGGCTCTGTTTTTATCAGTCTGCGCAACGAGAAATCTTGATAAGGAATTCTGTTAACTCGGGAGAAAGTGTTAGGCACTCCCGGATTTTGTGGTTTTAGCACGGTCGCTCAACTGTCATTTTTGGTTTTATATGATTTATTACATGCTTTTGAGTAATATGTACATGTTTCAAATTTAATAGTTTTTACAAATTATGACGTCGCGAAAACGTATTTCGAGTCACACCGCAACCAGTACGCCTGTGACCCTTAACACGTTTCGTCTTCGTCAGGATTTATAATTTGAGTCACATCAAATTTGCACTCATATTAAGGAAAGTATATTCTTAAATCGTGCCTAAATCTTCCATTAGCTTTTTAATATTTTGGAAAAGTTGTGAAATTATCTAGCAACCTTCCCGAGTCTAACATATATAACTTACTTATGTATTTGGGGGCCCTGCTGTTTCGTTTTCAATGCGAGGCTCATCCCAATTTGATTTTAAAGTTCAATCCTAGTGTGTATATACTATGTGTTTCTATTTTTGGTTTTCCTTTTAATTCATTGCTTTTCAGAGTTTAAATCCATGCCATTATTTTCTATTTACACAGGCCTGGAACTGGGCTTGATTCGTATTAATTTACATTCCTGGGATTTGAAACCTAGGAACTTGCCGAAACTTGTTTAGCAGAAAGCCCAATATCACTTTGCATAGGTCTGGGCCTTCACAACTTATTAGGCCCAGATCATATGTAATTGGAAAAGAAGAACAGAAAACAAGAGTCATTATTTACACAGAAGATCAGTATTTAAAATGTAATAGAATTTAAGCTATTTTATTCAATAAAAGGAAATGAAATGCAGTGTTACACAAATAATCTCGAATTTTGAACGTCTAGTGTGAAATACATTTAACTAACAGACTGTTTTTTTGGTTCTTATATTCGATTGCTACTTCAAAACTACTGATTCCAATTACTTAGTATTTATAGCTAATTTTTGTTATTGGTAACATGCTATACTCAATCATTTGCAGTTTTCAGAGAGCTAATTGAATGATTAAACTTGAAACTAAATTAACATGATATGAGACTTTATTTAACTGCAGTATTTCATTAACTACTAATGTTGTTCAAATTAATCTAATTGATTTCCGATTTAAACTAGCTACTACATGATAGTATTGTTAATTATCTATTCGTTTGCAGGTTTACTTTTGTACCAGATTTAGTTGTTAACCTATTTTATTAGCTAGGTGATTATGATTACTATTACTACTCTAATCTATATACTACTTTATTACATTGTTTTCAGCACCAGTTTGTGCCTCATAAGAGCTAATTATACAATCATTTCCTATTAGAATCACAAATTAACCACTTATACACTTGTCACGACCCAAACCCTGGTCGTGATGGCGCCCAACACAATGCTAGGCAAGCCCAACCATATTATCCCTTAAACCAGCCAATTATAAAGAAATTAAACTTAAACAATAAATAATCATATCAGGTGATAACCGGAACGTAAAACATACAAACTGCGGTCCCAAATATATCGTGGTGTCACGAGACTGAGCCTCTACAGAATAGCATCCTAATACAACCAAGTCTAGGCAAATAGGAAATCGACAAGATGATAAAGAAGGAGAAAACAAGCTCTGCGGACGGTGGCAGCTACCTCGTAATCTCCGCAAAAGTAGACAAGGATCAGCAGCTAAAATGTCTCAACTGCTCTCGGGCACCTGTGGATCTGCACATAAAGTGCAGGGGAGTGGGGTGAGTATATTTCAACTCAGTGAGTAACAATAATAAATAATAACTGAAGGTAAGAAATCCTGCGCTATCACTTAGCAGTTCTAAGGCAACCCTCACAAGTACGTCATCACTATAGTAGTACTCTAACCTCCAATCTACGTTTATCTCTACAAGATTTCCACATTGAACTAACCCTCGCTCGTACCCCTACGGTGTACGGCCATCTCAACATATAAGGACACATACTTATGTCTATAATGTATAAGTATTTAAGTAGATAGTAGGGTATGATTAAGTATAATGCTGCGGCGTGCAGCCCGCTCCAATACATATACCGCTGCGGCGCGCAGCCCGCTCCATTTTACGTCGACGGCGCTCACTGGGGGTGTATACAGACTTCGGAGGGGTTCCCTAGGCCCAAGCGCTATGGTGCTATGACGTGCAGCCAGGTCCACCATATATCACTGCGGCGTGCAGTCCGATCTAATATATATATATACATATATAATTATACCGCTGCGGCGTGCAGCCCGATCCCATAATATACCAGCGCTCACTGGAATGTGTGCAGACTCAGACTCCGAAGGGGCTCCTACAGCCCAAGCGCAATAATACTGCGGCGTGCAGTCCGTCCCACATGTATATTACATGTACATTACTGCGGCGTGCAGTCCGATCCAATATAGGTATCTATATACATAATACCTCATAATGGGTCCTCGACCCTATCCCAGTCAGTATGCACTTGGCCTCTCAGGCCCAATATAATATATCACAATGGGTCCTTGACCCTGTCTCAGTTAATATAGACTTGGCCTTTCAGGCCCAATATAACATCTCATAGTGGGTCCTTGACCCTATCTCATCTCAATCGGTATAGACTTGGCCTTTCAGGCCCACTCAGCTAGAACAGGAATTCCACCCTAGATAATCTCTCTCAATGTACACATCTAGTACGGGCTCATATTATGCTATACAGCTAGAGCTATGGCCGAGTGTATATTTCCAACACGATATAAAGGTCACCTAGCTCTATAGGTTCCCTAATGCTCTACAGATCGGTACAAGGCCCCAAACATGGCTATTAGCCCAATTGTACAGTCATAACCTCATTAACAGTCGTACAACACAGTATTCTATTAGCCCGGAAGGACTAAGTCCGAACCCCCTATCACAATGTCACCACGCCCGTCATAGAACGCGTGTCTCATCTCAATATAGCACTGTAAAGTGCTAGTACGGGGTTTCAAACCCTCAATGCATTGTTTACTACTACCACTCACCTCGAACCGGTAGAAGCTTCAATCCGCCTTGCGCTTGCCTCGCAAATCAATCTCCTCGGATGCCAACTCGCTCAAAATCATAGAGAATGCATCAATATATGCTAATTTCACGAAATTCATTCGAAATAACCCAATTTATATCAAAACCCACAAGTTGTCAAAACCCGACTTTTGGTACACTTGTCGAAAAATTACAAAAATTACATATTCGGAATCCTCATCTCGATACGAGTCTCGGCATATAAAATTTACCAAAATCGGACTCCATTTGCCCACTCAAATCGGTGTTTTTCTTAAATTTAGGCCTAGGGTTCAAACCCACCTTTAATCTTCCATTTACAGAAATTTAACCCATGATTTCATGTTAAAATGATGTAATTAAGCCACAAAACTTACCTCCAACGAATCCCCGATGAATTACCAAGCAATTCCCGTGAGTTTCTCTCTCTAGAACTCAAAAATGGCGTTTTGGGTATAAGAACCCGCGACTGGTTCTGCTCTGGTTTTAATTTCACTGCCAGACCAATCCTTCTATGCGATCGCAATGACCCTATGCGATCGCATAGAGTTAAATTTTCCTGCCAATTTCCCCTTCTATGCGATCGCAATGCACACCCGCGATCGCATAGCACAACCTTCCAGGCCTCATCTTTTCTTCTCTGCGATCGCAACACTGGCTATGCGATCGCAATGCACGTCTGACAAACCTATGCGATCGCACCCCTTGCTATGCGATCGCATAGCACATTTTTCTCACCTCTCCAATCTCTTCTATGCGATCGCACAAGTGACCCTGCGATCGCAGAGTGCCAGTTTCCATACCTATGCGATCGCATCTCCTATTACGCGATCGCATAGAACAACTCTGGGGCTCACTTCCATCCTTCTATGCGATCGCATCTACCCTATGCGATCGCATAGAGCATCCGTCTGCAACAAAACCAGCAGCCAACAGCAGTTCAAAAATAGAAGAAATGGTCCGATTGGACCCCCGAAATCAACCCGAGGCCCCCGGGACCCCAACGAAAACCACCAACATACTCCAAAACACGATACGAACTTGTTCCAATCATAAAAACACCATCCTAAACATCAAAATCACCAATTACACACGGATTCAAGCCTAAATTCCTTAAAACTTTCCGAATTACGCATTCAATCAAAAACCCGACTAAACGACGTCCGAATGACCTGAAATTTTGCAGGCACATCAAAAATCACCTAACGGAGCTACTGCAACTGTCGGAATTCCATTCCGACCCCCGGATCAAAATCTCACCTACCGTTCAAATTTCGCCAAAATTCAACCTTAGCCAATTCAAGCCTAAAACTACACCGGGCCTCCAAATTCAATTCCGATCGCTCCCCTAAGTCACAAATCACCTCCCGAAACTAACCGAATCATCAGAATCCGATTCCGAGCCCTCTAACCAAATAGTCAACTCCGGGTTGACTTTCCTTATTCAAGTCTCTTTCAAAAAGGCTATATGCCTCATTTTCAATCCAATTCACTCCTAACTCCCCCGATAGACTCTAACACTTATATAAAAGCATGAATTATGTAATTACAACATAACGGGGTGGTAATTCCCGTGACGACGGGCCGGGTCATCACAACACTAAATATAAGAAAAACAAATAACAGAAAGGCTTTCAAATTCGAATTAGGCTTTTCATTCCTTCAAATAAACTTCAGTTACATTTCTCGAATAAAGATTGTGTACCTGATTCAGCAACAGAAAATGCCAATGAGTCTAAGGGAGAATAAGCATGAAATAGCATATAGATCACAGCAGATAATGCAACAGCAATAGGAATGAGTTTCAGCAAATCAAATTGAATTCCTCAGAGATCAAGCGAAGCAAATATCCACCAGCAATCAGTAGAAAACCAGTAAAACCAGCAGAGGATTTCCTACAGCTTGTAGTAAATAGCTTCGACTGAAACCCAGGCAGAATTTACTCTATGTATCTATATGTATATCTCTTAATTTCTATTTCAAAAATCCAGCCCTTAATCAGGCTTAAAGGGTGTCTATTTATAGGTGAGATTGGTGAAAATATTGGGGGGGGGGGGGAATTTGAAAAGTTATTTCTAGTTTCCTCCCATGAATTCTTTCAATTGTTACACTTAGCTACCATTTTCAGATTTGAAATTGCCTTCCAGCATGTGCTGGAAGGTTCTAAAATTGATTCTTTTGGGCGTGTTTTACTAGTATACCCCCACTTGCTAAGGTTATTTGCTAAGTTGCCTTTTATTTGGGTCTATTATACCCTTAGTTTTGTGCAATATTGCAGAAATCATAGGACTAATGTCTTAAAGGTCCTCATAGGCTCTATTAAATCCACAATTATGCCATTTTCTATTCCTATTATACCCTTAATGGTAATTACTATTTACCCGACCTTGTCCAGGTCTAAGTATGATGTTTCAGCTCTTATTTAACTTCTGGCCAATATTCATAAGTCATTTAAGACTTGGCCGGATTTGAACTTCAATCTTATTTCACTTTAACCTATTTTCTTTTCATTTTTCTGTATTAGAGTTAATTTGCAGGACTAGCCTGCTTATTTACCTAAGTCTATACTATTTAAATTTAGCCAGTCCAATGTTTGGACTTAGCTTTGCAAATTTAGTCAATTAGTTATGACTGACCACTTAGAATTAGTTAAGACTTACACAGCTTAGCTAGTTTCAGACTTAAGTCTATTTATTACAAAATTATCCATTTGAATTTAAATCTAAAGGATTACAGAGTTGGCCAGTTACAAAACTGACCACTCTTATTACTTATTTCAATTGTAACCATTTTATGCTATTTTCAATTTTAGCCTATTTGACTACTTAACATGCTTTCAGACTTAGCCACTTATCTAATTACCAATCTATTACAGCTATAACCAATATCTCTAAGTACATTAGTCCTAATAACAGTCCAATAACATAAAATTATTACAGATACAGTCCTTTTCACATTAAATTGCACACATAGCCACAAAATCAAAATTAATTGTCATTTAACCAAAACTCAGAGGGAAAATTTGAATATTGTTGAATTTCAATCAAACGGACTCATAATTCAGATTTCAAGCATAGTATGTCAATTAAACACAAAGAAGGCATAATCGGAATTTTTTCATGTCAAAGACTAATAGAAACCCTAACATACTCGGGTATATTTGATTAAGTATAATAGGCTTGATTATCAAAGAGACCCAAAGAGATATGCTATTAAGAGAGAAGCATAGCTAAAACAGAGATTATTTCAAGGAATGAAACTAATCTAAACATGCAATTAGTTAAACGACTAAAAGAATAAGAACTTAGACATAAAAGCATGCTAAAATAGAAAAAAGAGATGAAAATGAATCATGTAAACAGAAAATAACAAAGAAGAACAAAAATCAAAACATAAAATCATAAAGACAGAAAATAAAAGGAAGGAGAACTTAGCTTTGCAGGATTTGTCTCCTGAGCTATTCCCATTTATCTTTTTCTTTTTCTTGTTATTTTTCCTTTTCTTTTTTTTTCTTTCTTTTTCCAGTTTTGTTCTCAAACTTCAAGTTGAAGTCTTTTCTTTGTCTTTTAATCAAACGAAACAGGTACAAGGTGTTAGAGAGAGGGGTTTTGTTTTGGGGTCGACCGAAGTTAGGGTTCCGGCGACATGTTTTTGAAGATTCGAACAAATGGAGTGATATTTGAAGGAAAAGGCTTGTGTGGGGTGATAGATCAAGGGATGAGGGTTAGACGGTGTTAATTTGGGAGCCGGTCTCATAGGTTGTGGTCACCGGAGAAGAACTTCGATGACAGGAATTTCAAGAAGCTAGGGATTTCAGGGTTTCTTGGGTGGTCTGTGGTGGTTTGTGGTGGGGAAACAAGAAAAGGGAGGTTTGGGAGGTAGGGGATGGCCGGAGATGGCCATGAGAGACGGCTATGAGATACGGCCAGTCTCTATGGCCGGTGAAGTTTCGAGAAGAAGAAAATGGAAACGAAGACGGCTAAGGTTATGTGTGTAATGGAATGGCCGATCTCTGAAGAGAGACCGGGCTTTTATACCTGTTATGTTTGACTGATCCCTGGTCGTTAGATCAATTGAGATCAATGGCCATGATTAAATGCCCCAAAACGTTGTCGTCTCATTAAATGAGAGACATATTGCCACCAGTTAGATCTTAAGACACGGACAACTCAAATTTAATCAAAAAACCTTATTAATTAATTAATTCCGGATAAAACCTCAGCCGTTGGATTTAAAGAGATGAATAGCTGAGATTATTTCTTATATAAATACTGGACCGGTCTTTTTATTTGGTTTGGGCCAAATGTGCATTGGGTTTACATATTTGGCCCAATTTTATATTTTTTGTTATTTTCCTTGTATTTAATTATTTTTATGGTATTTTCTTTTTGTATTTCATTTTCTCTTTTTGTATTCTTTTTTAATTATTCAATTTCCAATTTTTTCCAATTTTTCTGATTTTTCTGCTATTTTTCTATAATTTACGGTATTATTGCATTTTTTGTAAATTTTCCTTTTTAATTCCTTTAATTGTAATACTTATACTCAACCTATTTTTTTTAATTTTATAATTTTAATTTATAATTATTCACACACACAAATACATCTTATTTCAAATGGACATGTAATTGCACAGAAAAATATTATTTTTTTTTAATTTTGGAATTTTATTGCTTAGGGCAAAAATCACGTGCTCACAGCTGCCCTTCTTTGCTCGGGAACACGAAGAGTTTTAGTACGAAGACAAGTGAGTAGTAATGAGAGATTTTTGCCCACAGTCATATTCCGTTAGAAGCATTTTGAAAACTTTTTGACCGCACCCTACCTCAGAGGTTGCCTACTTATCCTGGGTTAAACAGGAATCGCGTCAATGTAGTTCGGGAAGGTCTGGCAGTTTAAAACTACCAAGACTTTGTTGTTGCATTGCTATTTGCTATGACTACTGAGCTACTCCTTATTACACCAGGGGTAAAAAGTGTAAAATGAAGAAGCTATTCTAAGTTATAATGCTACGAATTACAATTATTCCTATCTACTTCTTGTCTTTTTATTCTTCTTTGTCTCTTTTTCCTTGATTTTCTGTGCTACTATCCTTCTTTTTGTTGATTCTTCTTTTCTTGCTTCCTTTCTTTCTTTTTTTTTTTGTGATTTTCAATGGTATTCCTTGCCTTCAAATTCATACCTGCTTAAAACAAAAACAAAACAATAAAATTTTTCCTCTGCCCCAGTGTGGGCTTTTTTCATGTTACGGTGTTACTCATGTTAGCTAACACGAATCAAAATTTGCAAAAATTAAAAATTGCAGAAATGTATTCCCTTGTTATACAGGTGGGCGCCTGAACAGAAATTAAAATTGCATAAATGTATTCCCTTGTTATACAGGTGGGCGCCTGAACAGAAATTAAAATTGCAGAAAAGTATTCCCTTGTTATACAGCTTGGTGCCTGAACAGAAAATGAAAATTGCATAAATGTATTCCCTTGTTATCCAGGTGGGCGCTTGATGCTTGAAATGCGAGTATGCAGAAAAATATTCCCTTGTTATCCAGGTGGGCGCCTGATGCATGAAATGCGAATGCAGAAAAATATTCCCTTGTTATCCAGGTGGGCGCCTGTCACGACCCTAGTTCACCAATCGTGAACATGTCGTGATGGCACCCAGTCCCCACGACTAGGTAAGCCTAACACGTTGCGGAATATACCAGTTCATGAACATTAAATAAGAAATAGCGGAAAACGATATAAATAAGAATGTAATCCGTGCCGCTTGGCACATACACCCGTCAAACACACTTTATAAACACCACCAAGACCCGGAATCCCACGGGTAACACAGACTAAAAGAAATACAACTGTGGCTCTATGTGTAAAGAGTATCTAAAACAACGAAATGAAGGAAAACATCTACTAGAACTATCAGAATAGAAGGAGGGCCTCCGGATCCGCGGACGTAGCAGATCATACCTCGAGGTCTCCAAGTGTGCTGCTGATATCACCTAGTACGGGCCTGTCCTGATGTACCTGGATCTGCACAACAAAAGTGTGCAGAAGAGTAGCATGAGTACACCACGGCGGTACTCAGTAAGTGCCAAGCCTAACCTCGATAGAGTAGTGACGAGGAAGGTCGGGGCCCTACCGAGAGAACAATAACATAATGATCAAAATAGTAATAAGCAAGAATAAGTAAGAATGAATCTGAAATAACAACAATAAAGTAATTACTAAAACCTACAATGTAAGCTAGCAGCAAGTAAATAACTGAATAAAAACTCAATCAGCAAGTCCAGGACCTGTGGGAATCGAACCCACAGTCCCATTGACAATACCTCTGGGTCTCCGGGAATCGAACCCGCAGCCCATGTCTCAATAAATAATCAATAACTCAGGATCTCCGGGAATCGAACCCGCAGTCCCTACCAATAACTCAGGATCTCGGGAATCGACCCCTGGATCTCCGGGAATCGAACTCGCAGCCCATGTCTCAATAATATCTCAATAACTCAGGATCTCCGGGAATCGAACCCGCAGTCCCTACCAATAACTCGGGATCTCGGGAATCAAACCCGTAGTCCCTACCAATAACTCGGGATCTCGGGAATCAAACCCGTAGTCCACATCTCAATAAATCTCAGGATCTCCGGGAATCGAACCCGTAGTCCACATCTCAATAAATCTCAGGATCTCCGGGAATCGAACCCGCAGTCCACATTCCAATAAATCTCAGGATCTCGGGAATCGAACCCGTAGTCCCTACCAATAACTCGGGATCTCGGGAATCGAACCCGTAGTCCCTACCAATAACTTATCAATAAACTTCGGGTCTCCGGGAATCGAACCCGCAGCCCACATCATTATCACTCCAAATCTCTGGGAATCGAACCCGCAGCCCTGGGATCTCCGAGAATTGAACCCGCAGTCCACAAACACAGCAAGTAAAGGAATACACAGAGAGAAATATAATATGCTTAACTATAACTCCACCGAGGACTAGTGCCAACAATTATCAAGAAGTTCAAGTAGGACAATTAGGCAATTAGACAGATAAATCCTACCTAATCATGCTTCCCTAACGAATACCAGGTAGATGTCACAATTTAATAAATTAAGAATAGGAATATCACGAATTGAACAATTCAAGTAAAGTGAGTTACAACAACCGGCGCATGTACACGCCCGTCACCTCGCGTACAAGGCATTTAAACTATCACATAATATCCTAGGGGTAAAGGTTCCCCCACGCGAGGTTAGACAAGCCACTTACCTCGACTCCGGTACAAAACCGCTAAGAGACAACTCTCTTGCCGCGAATGTCGGCCTCCACATGCGTAGTATCTGATAAAAATCAATAGAATCACATCAAAATAGGCCAATTGGGCATTACCCAACCAAAACAATTCAAAATACACCAAAACCCACAAGTTGCCAAAATCCGACTTTCGGTACGCTTCTCAAAAAATTACGAAAGTTATATATTCAGGTTCCTTATCTCAACACGAGTCCGTTCATATAAAATTTATCAAAATCGGACTCCGTTTGCCCATTCAAATCAAAGATTTCCTAAAATTTAGGCCTAGGGCTCAAACCCTCCATTAATCCTCCATTAACAGTGAAATAATCATGGAGAAACATCAAAATAAAGTTCTTATATTTACCTCCTTGATGAGACGAGAACAACACCGCGAAAATCACCTCAATCGGAGCTCTAGAACTCAAGATATGTCCAAAATACTAAACTTCTCGGTTTTAAACACTGATCGACCAGGCCCATTTCCGCTTTTGCGGATAATTTTCGCATAGGCGGGACCGCTTTTGCGGTTCTATTTCCGCTTTTGCGGTTCCGCATCCGCGGTCAAATTCCGCTTCTGCGGTTCTGACAGACACCAGCACTTTTCCTCGGCACGGAAATGAGCATAACTTCCTCATACGATGCCCAAATTCGACGATTCTTTTTGCTATGGCTCCGAAATTACGATACGGATCTATTGGTTCAAACAAAACTGAATTTGGAGATCATTTACCTAATATGGTACCCCTTTATGTTCAAAGAAGCAAAGGTTGAAACATCAAATAAGAGCATGATCACAACCCGAAACACACCCGAGGCCCCCGGGACCCCAATCAATCATACCAACCAACCCCAAAACACATTACGGACTTGCTCGAGGCCTCAAACCACATCAAACAACTCTAAAACCAAGAATTACACCCCGATTCAAACTTTATGAACATTGAAGTTTCCAACTTCTATTTCCGATGTCGAAACCTATCAAATCGCATCCGATTGACTTCAAATTTTGCACACACGTCCAAAATGATATATCGAAGCTACAGAAACTTTCGGAATTCCATTCTGACCCTCGGATCAAAATCTCACCTATCAACCGAAATTCGCCAAAATACTAACTTTGCCAATTCAAGCTTAATTCTACACCGATCATCAAAAAAATATTCCGGACACACTCCTAAGTCCCAAATCACCTAACGAAGCTATCCGAACCATAAGATTTGCATTTTGAGTCCGATATCAAAATTTCCACTTCTGGTCAAATTTTCTCAAAAACCTTCAATTTTCTATCTTTAGCCAAACGACTCCAAAATGACCCACGGACCTCCGAATTCACTTCCGATCGCGCTCCTAAATCCAGAATAACCGTACGGAGCTACTCCCAATCTCGGAATCCCAAACGGACATCAATAACACTAAAATGCATTTTAAGCCAAATTGATGCAATTTCTTCTAAAATGCTATCTTCCATAATATGCGCCAAAACGCTCCCGGGTTATCCAAAACCCAATCCAGGCATACGCCCAAGTCCGAAATCATCATATGAACCTGTTGGAACCTTCAAATCTCAATTCCGAGGTCGTATACTCAAAATTCCAATCCTAGTTCATTTCTTCAATTTTAAGCTTTGGAAATGAGAATTTTCATTTAAATTTGACTCCAAACTTCTTGAATTTTAATTCTGACCATACACACAAGTCAATATACTTGAGATGAAGTTGCTCATGGCCTCAAACTCCTGGATGATGCGCCGTATCTCAAAACGACCGGTTGGGTCGTTACAATCTCGCCTGATGCATGAAATGCGAATGAAGAAAAATATTCCCTTGTTATTCAGGTGGGCGCCTGATGCATGAAATGCGAATGTAGAAAAATATTCCATTGTTATCCAGGTGGGCGCCTGATGAATGAAATGCGAATGCAAAAAAATATTCCCTTTTTATCCAGGTGGGCGCCTGATGCATGCAATGCGAATGCAGAAAAATATTCCTTCAGTTTGATGACTGGGGTGTAAATTTAAAAGGATGATACCTTCCTATTGTTTTTGGTATTTTCTTGTTTGATTGAGTGATTCCTCCTCTATGGATTCCTCCTTTTATTGCTGAACTTCCTTTTTATGTTTTCTTTCTTTTCACATTGGTCAAATTCACTTCAAAGTGATTAGTGACAATTTGTTCCTGTCTAAATCAAAAACAATCTTATTAATTGAAAAACTGCTGGCAACTGGCATTTGCTGCTTCTACCTTTTATTGTCTTCCTCTTTTTGCTTTTTCTTCTGCTAAACAATCTTTCGGTTGACTTCCTTTGCAAACTCTTTTTGCATTTTCCTTGTATTTCTCCTTTCTTTTTTTTTTCTTTCTTTTCTTCGGCTCCGATCTCCATCCTTCTTTATTTCCTCTTTCCCTTCTTTTTTTTCCCTTTAACCCAGCATTATTTCAACTCTTATCATGAGAAGATGGTAGTTAGCTTTCAATATACAAATCGGTTTTTTTAAAATCAATAAAATGCATAAACAAATGAATTTCAGAAGGGGTAAGGGTGATTTGGAGGAGTGACAGAACTTATCTGGGTATGTTGGCTGATTTCTTTGACCAAGCCATGTATTTAAACTCCGACCCAGTTTGTTCAATCAAATTACCATTATTCCAACTCCAACTTTGTTTCAACCCAAACCGATCTTATTTTTGTTGTTTTTCCTTTTTTTTTTCAAAACAGTCCTCACAATCGCCTTATGGTGTCATTAAAATTTTTCACCAACAAAACTCTCTCATTTATTTCTCTCAAAATTCACTATCGCCTTACAGTGCCGGTAAAGGTTTTCACTGATAAGACTCTCTCATTTTATTTCTCTCAGCCTCACTATCGTCTTACGGTGCTGGTTAAGGTTTTCACCAATAAGACTCTTTTTTTTCTTTTATATATATTTTCTTTTTGTCTTTTGTTTTTCTGAATCACTGGTATTGTCCATGCCCCGTTCTTCCTTTATTCTTATTGTATTGTTATTCTTTTGAAATTGATTAGAAGGTCTTTCTTTGGACCGTAATGTGGCTTCCGGATGGGTTAAGAAAGGAGGATATAAAGGCTAAAAGAATTCACAAGGGTTTAAAAATATTTACAACTCTCGGAATTATAAAACATAACTTCTGCCCCAGTTTCAATATGTGGGGTATTTTTGGATTTTTCCTTTATTGCGATTGAACCTCAGTGAGGCTGCCTACGTACCTTTTCGGGATCAAGTCAGACGTAGTTCAAACTACGCCATTAATTCATGGTTTCGTTTGACTTTTTTCCCGATTTCTTTGTCTTTTTCTTTTGTTTGCATTTTGCTTTTGCTTTTTTTTTCATTTTCATTTTTTCTACTTTCCTTTCGTATCATAAACAATTCCGAGAGAGGGATATGAAAGAATAGATCGAACAAGGCTCAAAGGGGGATGTCGATGGATAAAGTGTTTGGGTAGAGAATAAAATGCCTTCATCATTTCAATTTCAAAATCACAACCAATACAATTATACAAATGAAAAGGAATCATAAATAATATCTCTTGACTGCATCTGAATTGAAAGTAGTCTCTACGCATTTTCCTTCAACATCTGTCAGATATAGGGCTCCATTGGACAACACTCGTGATACCACGAATGATCCTTGCCAGTTTGGTGCAAATTTGCCTTTCGCTTCAGCCCAATGCGGCAAGATACGCCTCAACACCAATTGTCCTACTTCAAATTTTCGAGGACGCACCTTCTTATTATATGCTCTAGCCATTCTCCATTGATATGATTGCCCATGGCAAACCGCTGCTAACCTCTTCTCAGCAAATCAGATTCTATTGTTCCAACCGGGTTTTTACCCATTCAACATCATCGATCTCAGCTTCAGCTATGATTCGAAGCGATGGTATCTCAATTTCTGTGGGTATTACAGCCTCTGTTCCATATACCAATGAATAGGGTATGGCACCAATCGAAGTACGTACTGTTGTGCGATAACCTATAAGAGCAAAAGTTAATTTCTCATGCCATTGTCTAGACTCTTCCACCATTTTCCTGAGAATCTTCTTTATATTCTTGTTTGCAGCTTCTATCGCTCCATTTGCCTTTGGTCTGTAAGGTGTAGAGTTACGATGCAGGATTTTAAGTCTCTGACATGCTTCCGCCATGAGGTGACTATTCAAATTTGCCCCATTGTCTGTGATAATTACTTTTGGAATTCCGAATCGACATATGATATTTTCGTGCACGAAATCCACCACGGCCTTCTTCGTTACCGCCTTGAATATCTTTGCCTCTACCCATTTGGTAAAATAGTCAATCCCGACCAAGATAAATCTGTGTCCATTAGAAGCTTCATGCTCTATTGGTCTGATGACATCCATGCCCTAGGCCACAAATGGCCAAGGTGCAGACATCGTATGCAATTCATAAGGTGGGGAATGAATCAGATCTCCATGTACTTGACATTGGTGGGCACTTCTTCACATACCTAACACAGTCCCGTTCCATGGTGAGCCAATAGTATCCCGCTCTCAACATCTTCTTTGCTAAGACATACCCGCTCATATGAGGTCCGCAAGCTCCAGCATGTACCTCAGTCATAATCATGTCAGCTTGTTGTGCATCCACACATCTCAACAAACCCAAATCTGGTGTTCTCTTTTATATATAATTCCTCCACTAAGGAAAAAGCCATTTGCTAAGCGTCTTACAGCCCTCTTCTGATCTCCAGTGGCTTGTTCTGGGTACTTTCATGTCTTCAAGTATTCCTTGATATCGTGATACCATGGTTACCATCTAGCTCTCCTTCTATATCAAAATAATAAGCCTTTTGATCATACACATGTATCTAAAGTGGATCTCTATAGGCTTTATCCGGATGATGCAACATAGAGGATAATGTGGCTAGAGCATCTGCTACTTCATTGTGCATTCTTGGGATGTGTTTGAATTCTACAGATTGAAATCTTTGGGACAGTTCATATAGACAATGACGATAAGGTATCAATTTCAAATCTCTTGTCTCCCATTCTCCCTGAATTTGATGTATCAAAATATCTGAGTCACCCATGACCAAAATCTCTTGAACACCCATATCTATTGTCATCCTCAATCCCAATATACACACTTCGTATTCGGCCATATTATTGGTACAGAAGAATCAAAGTTGAGCGGTAACTGGATAGTGTTGACCCATTTCTGAAATAAGTACTGCTCCAATTCCAACTCCTTTACTGTTGACGGCTCCGTCGAAATACATTCTCCAACCTGGCTTGTCGCTTTGCTCTATTTCTTCAACATTCATTGCCTCCTCATCCGGAAAATATGTCTTTAGTGACTTATATACATCATCCACTGGATTTTCTGCTAGGTGATCTGCAATTGCTTGCGCCTTCATTGCCGTACGTGTTACATAAATGATGTCAAATTATGTGAGTAGAATCTGCCATTTAGCAAGTCTCCTTGAGGCATGGGCTTCTGGAATATATACTTCAAAGGGTCTAACCGTGATATCGGATATGTAGTGTATGCTGACAAATAATGCTTCAATTTCTGAGCAACCCAAGTTAATGCACGGCATGTTCTCTATAACTGAGTATATTTTACCTCGTAAGATGTGAACTTCTTACTAAGGTAATATATAGCTTGCTCTTTCTTGCCGGTCTCATCATGCGGCCCCAGTACACAGCCAAATGAGTTGTCAAGCACTATCAAATATAAGATCAAAGGTCTTCCCGGCTCTGGAGGAACTAACACTGGAGGATTAGCCAAATATTCCTTAATATTATCGAAGGCTTCTTGACATTCATCGGTCCACTTCACCGCTACATCTTTCTTTAACAATTTGAAAATAGGCTCACATGTCGATGTCAGCTGAGCAATGAACCTGCTAATATAGTTCAGCCTGCCTAATAAGCTCATTACTTCCTTCTTGTTCTTCGGCGGAGGTAAACTCTGGATTACTTTTATCTTTGACGGATCTAGTTCAATACCTTGCCGGCTTACTATAAATCCCAATAGCTTCCCTGAAGGTACTCCAAAAGCACATTTTGCTGGATTGAGCTTAAGATTATATCTTCGGAGCCTTTGAAAGAACTTCCTCAAGTCTTTAACATGATCATGTTGCTTCTTGGACTTTATGATGACATCGTCCACATACACTTCAATTTCTCGATGCATCATATCATGAAACATTGTGGTCATTGCCCTCATATAAGTAGCTCCGGCATTCTTCAGCCCAAACGGAATCACTCTGTAGCAGTATGCTCCCCAAGGCGTGATAAAAGCTATTTTCTCTGCATCTTCTTCGTCCATTAGGATTTGATGATAACCTGCATAACAATCTACAAAAGTGCCAATTTATATGGATATTCGGCAATGGAAAATCATCCTTTGGACTAGCCTTGTTGAGGTCTCTGTAATCAACACACACTCTGATTTTCCGTCTTTCTTTAGAACTGGCACAATATTCGCTAGCCAGGTGGGGTACTTAGTAACTCGTATGACCTTTGCCTCAAACTGCTTATTCTCTTCTTCTTTTATTTTCACACTGATGTCCGTTTTGAACTTTCTCAACTTCTATTTTACCGGTCTACATTCTGGATAAATGGGCAATTTGTGTACCACCAGATCAGTGCTGAGTCCAGGCATGTCATCATAGGACCAGGCAAAGATGTCCTTGTATTCATGCAATAACTTTATTAGCTCTTCTCTGATGGAAGCTTCTAGGTGTACACTGATTCTTGTCTCCCGGATGTTATCTTCACTTCCCAGATTAATAGATTCTATCTCATTTAAGATTGGTTTGGGTTTTTCCTCATATTGATTCAAATCTTTACTGATTTCCTCCAATGTTTCCTCATTTTCATATTCTATTTCAGTTTCATTTTCAATCTCTTGTATAATTATTCAATTGTCAAGACTGGGTCGGGAATCCTTCATGTATGACATATCATCAGAATCAGTAAATATTGGACTGTACAAAAAGAAGAAAAATAAAAATAAGGTAAAAATGAAGAAAGAAGAAGAAATTGAATTTCATTGATATTTTTCAAAAAGATAACAGAGGTTGGATACATTTGATTTCAGTGGGGTGTGGGGATTACAAAATAAAACAGCTTTGGGAAAGATGAAATATTTTTGAAAGCTAACTACCACAACTCCCTCCTGATTGGAAAAGGAGCAGCTTCACAATTATTAAGTGTAGTGATGGGTCCCACGAACTGGACATCCATCTTACTTGTCCCCTCACCCATCTCCGACATGTTTACATCCCCGAACAACATTTCAAATCTTGTGAGAAGCTCCGCATCTGACCTTATTTCAGCATACCTTGACACAACAGTTGTCAAATGTCTTTGTGTACCAGGCCTAGTGAAGGTGTCAGATAATTTTGGGATTGGTTTCGGGAGAGTCCAACTTTTCTTCTTCGTTCTTTTGGCTCTTTGGATGTCGGTATAAGTAGGTTTAAAGCCAAGGCCAAAGGTATCATTGTTTCCCGGTAGATGGACAGGCTGTGTTATTCCCTGTAAGGCTATCCCCAAACCTTTTCCTGGTGCGAACCTATTTCTGATCATTTCTTTAGCCACCATTACCGCTGTAGGTGCCACTACAGGAATTGGCATGCTCTCCCCTTCGAATATCTTGTTAACTACCACAGCATCCGTCACTTGATACACCCATGGGCCTTTGTCCCCTTTGATTTCTTCAAAAGGCATTATGGTGTTACAAGCATGTTCATCTCCATGCACTGTAATTTCTTGTTGATCCCATTCGAATTTTACCATCTGGTGCAGTGAAGATTGTACAACTTTGGCCGCATGGATCCATGGACGTCCCAGTAATAGATTATAAGAAACAGTGACATCCAACACCTGGAATTCAATGGTAAAGTCCACCGGTCCAATGGTGGCTTCCATCACAATGTCTCCCAAAGTATTTTTTCTCCCTCCGTTAGACCCTCGAACACTCACATTGTTTTGGTAGATTCTATCAGGATTAATCTTCAGTTTTCCCAGAGTTGAGAGTGGACAAATGTTTGCACTTGACGCGTTATCTATTAGGACCCTAGTAACCATAGATTCTTCACTTTTTGACGGTGAGATAAAGTGCTTTGTTGTGCTCCGTCCCTTCAATTGGCAATTCATTATCCGAGAATGTTATCTTGTTCGTCTCAAAAATTTTGTTCGTGATCTTTTTAAGATGGCAAACTGAGATTTTCTTTGGGACATGTGCTTCGTTCAGAATTTTCAACAACACCTTCCTGTGCTCTTCTGAATGGATTAACAATGAAAGCAATGAGATTTGTGCAGGCGTCTTTCTCAGCAATTCTACTATCGAATAGTCTTGAGCTTTTATCTTTTTCAAAAACTCTTCTACTTCTTCTTCAGAAATCGGTTTCTTAACATGACTCTCCTTCACCACCTTCGTTTTCCTTAACTCTTCCGGGGCAAAGCATCGCCCGGAGCAAGTTAGGCCATGTGTTTCATTGACCTCTCCTGTAACCTCCTTTCCTATGTACATCACCGTGACTTTGTTGTAGTTCCAAGGTATGGCTTTAGTATCTACCACTGGCATTTGCACCACCGTTTTAATGACTACAGGTTCCGCGTATGCTCCTTTTACTGTCAACAACGATTTAGTTCCTGGCACCACAATTTTCATAGTTTCAACCACTGGCGGTTTTTTCACTGGTAACTCGGCTGTCGCTTTCTCTTTCTCAATCTATTTATCCACTTTGCCATTGGCTTTTATCATCATTACCGATTGGAACGGTTTCTTGCTACTTTCTCCTTGCTCTAACTCTATCATATGTGTCTCATGATGAGCTGGTAATGGATTCTGAGTAATATTAGGAGTCTCTGGAGCCTGCACCTCGATCTCCTAGTGTCAATGAGCTCATGTATAGCAGATTTCAAGTGCCAACACTTTTCAGTATCGCGTCCTAGTGCCCCAGAGAAATATTCACATCTGACTGACTAGTCAATGTTTCTGGGTGGTGGATTTGGATGTTTTGGCTCAATCGGTCTTAGCATCCCCAACTCCTTCAGGCGATGAAAAAGAATGGTGTAAGACTTCACCAGTGGAGTGAATGTTTTCTTTGTTTTGGGCTCTGTTTCTCACTTCAGGATCCGGCCGGAAGCTGGGTCTATTTGGGTTCTTATAGGTTCTGGAAGGTGGGTAGGTATTTTGTGTGTGGTAGATGTTTTGTGGAGTTTGGGCTCGCATAGATGTGGGTGTGGTGGGTAATGTTGAGCATGTGGAACGGAGTAATGTGGGGTAGTAAGTGGATAATATGGTGGAGATGGGTTGTAAGGTGCTGGTGAGTATGATTGGTATGGACGAGGTGGGTGATGGTATGTATTTTGGCCCCGAGACCACGTTCTACTTTCAACAACTGCAACCTCTTCCTTCTTCTTTTTACCAATAGATCCCCCATTTTCTGTTTGTATCACCTGGTTCGTGGCCTTGATAGCTGAAAAGCTCATGATTTTGTCGGTTTTCAACCCTTCCTCTACGAAACTCCCCATTTTCACCACTTCATTAAAAGTTTTACCAATAGCTGATACCAGATGACTATAGTAAGTAGGCTCTCAGGCCTGCAGAAAAAAATCCACCATTTTTGTCTCCTTCATAGGAGGATCTACTCGTGCCGCTTGTTCCCTCCATCTAAAGTTGTACTCCCGGAAACTTTCCCCGGGCTTCTTTTCCATCTTTGTTAGCGACAGCCTGTCTGGAATTATCTCCAAGTTGTACTGAAAGTGGTTAGCAAATGACTGAGCTAGATCATCCCAGATGAACCATCTAGTGTGATCCTGACGCGTATACCACTTCAGCGCAGAACCGCTCAAACTCTGGCTAAAATATGCCATCAATAGTTCATCTCTTCCCCCTGCACCATGCATCTTGCTACAATAACCCCTGAGATGGGCTACCGGATCCCCATGTCCATCGTACATGTCGAACTTAGGTAGCTTGAATCTAACCGGGAGCTGCACCTCTGGAAACAAACACAAATCTTTATATGCAACGCTCACCTGGCCTCCTAGACCTTGTATGTTACGGAAAGATTGTTCTAAACTTCTCATCTTCCGTGCCATTTCCTCTTGCTCCAAGTCCTTAACGGGCTTTTCCTCCGTCATCTCCATAAGTGGGGTATAAGAGTCATGCTGCCAAAATGTCGGCTCCGGCGGATAGTAATGCGTGTCTTGCACATGGAACACTGGTTCACTTGACGATTTATGCAGAGCAACAGGTGGTGGTGCCACATACACCGGTGCGACCTGTGGTGGTTGAGGTAGAATCTGTTTGGACAGTGGTGATGGTGCCTGTGAAGTTGTGCCATAGTAGTGTTGGTAATCTGGGTACGTGGAGGATGAGTTCATGGTAGGTGGTTCGGGATTAGGATTGGCGGGAGGGACATATGCTGGATTGGCTGGATATGTGGGTAAAGGTTGACCCCTGGACCAAGCTTGGTACATTTCCGACATTTGCTGCTTTAGCTTATACATCTCCTCTTTCATTCCCGCAACATCCACAACCTCCTCTTCCTGTACTGGGTCCATGATAGTTGGTTCAATCTCCTGAGTCACAGCCTTAGACATAATTTTTGATCGTGTGTTGTAATGATGATTTGCCAGAATGCCAGTTGCCAGCTGAAATCTGATACTCATCAACAACAACACTTGTTAATAGTTAGTACATAAAGGGGGTAAGATACAATGATTAAAAATCACAACTTTTGCCCTTGATCATTATGCATCATCCCGGTACTTATTCCATTTTGAATCAACATTCATTTTTTCTTTCTCTCTTCTTTTCATTCTTTTTTTTTATTATTTTTTTTTCATTCATCTTCTTTTTCTTTTTCTCTTTTTCTTTTCTTTCTTCTTTCTATTTTTTCACATTTTCAATTTTTCATTCATTTTTTTTTCAATTTTTGCTTTTTCGTCCCTAGATGTTTGCTTATCGCCCAAACAATTGGTATAAAATGGAAAAAGATTGCCAACAACTTCATTTGAACTTTTTCATTAATATTGATTACAAAATGATGTTGTGCTACTGATGCAAAAGGAATACATATACAAAATGCATGCTCTATGAGTACATTAATGCTCCTAATGCCAGCGAGACGTCGTTCGGTCTTGCCGCGGGCCTATATGCCAATCCACTTTGGAGTTTATCTAGGTCAGACATGACTTGCTTCACAAAGAACTTTACGGCTGATGCAAATGTTTCCTGGGACATATCTTCACACAACTGGCATTTTCTGGTGATGTACTGAGCAATATTAAAGATTCTTTCTGGAATGACCCCTTTTTCTTAAAGCAGCCTACTGATCTGTTGGGCACGGGCGTCTAAGGTCTGTTGGTTCTCTTTCTGTAGTTGTTGTAACTCAAATTCTAATCGAGCCATAGTCGTGTAACAATGCTCTCTTTCTTCTTCAAACTCTTTGATTATCTTGCTACTTTTGACTGTGGCTGTAATGACTTTGTTTCTCAATCGAGCTACCTCAACTTCATGTTTATCTTGTAGTTGTTGAACCATTCTAGCTCTTTTCTCGGTATCTCTGGCCAGTTGTTTCCGAACCCTGACTAACTCCTTTTCTGCTTTATCAAGATTGAAGTTGTAGTCATTCACTTTGCGCCGAATATATTCAATCAATTTCTCATCTCGGGCAAAGCGAACTGTGGTCTCGGATGCAATTTTCATTTTTGCAACTTGAGCCTTTAAGATTTCATTCTCTTTTCTTAGCTGCTTCTTTTCTCCTTCGTCAGATGCTGCCTGTAAACCACTCTCGAATTGGAGATCTCGAAACTATTTTTCTAGCAAGCTGATCTTGGCTCTATACTCATTTTCTTTGGCCACCCAATTTCCGTATTCCTTAAACTGCTCGGTCAAATCTTGAATATGA
The DNA here is from genome assembly GCA_032618575.1 of Nicotiana noctiflora. Taxonomy (NCBI): domain Eukaryota; kingdom Viridiplantae; phylum Streptophyta; class Magnoliopsida; order Solanales; family Solanaceae; genus Nicotiana; species Nicotiana noctiflora. The sequence continues at coordinate 26,470 of JASVEL010000022.1, read as the reverse complement.
GGCCTTTTCAATGGTCTATCATGCTCAATACTTCAACGATACCATGCGGAATACCCTGGTGATACTTCTCCTTGAGCTCTGTTTTCCACACAAGTATCTACCTTCAAACTTTGACACTCATTCCAAATCTGTCGAATTTTTGCTTTCGGCAATTGCCCATCCGGGCTAATCTCTATTGCTTGCAAACTGAGGTCCACATCCTTCGGTATAACTTGATATCTTCCAAGCTGTCATAGGACCCTGTACAGTACATAAGGCTGGATGCTTTAAGCCCATGATCAAGAAATGTGACCCTTCCGTCGGCATGTATGCCACCTCATCGAGGGGCAACCATCCGTATGCCCAATCGATTTGGCTATCGGTCAATGATCGTAAGTATGAAATCCAACCTTTAGCTCCCTCCGGCAGCTTAACTTCTTTTGTTCTTGTATAGAATTCTTCAAGCCACATTCTTTTAGACGGCCCACAACTTGAGAATGGATGGATGATGGCATAAATGTTCTATCAACCAAATTTGCAGAATCAGGTTGCATCCTTCAAAGAAGTTGTACCCTGCTTTACATGTTGTAAGGGCACGATAGATATCGGCTATGATCATTGGCGCCAATGTGCAATTATCTTGTACGAGAAAAGTGCTGGCCACACCGGTAACTCTTGTATATATATGCCCATCCTTTCTTGGGAATATAATTAGCCCGAGAAACGCCACCAAAAAGGCGAATCGTCGATGTTCCTCCTATTTTGCTCGGTTTGACTTACTACAGAGTTTGTTCGTAGGTTCATTGAAACCCCCCGACATGTCCATATCTACTGTAGAGGAAGCTTAAGGAGCAAAACCCATTAGCCAAATCCTCGTTGTGGACGTTCCGAGCAATCTTCAGAGAGTCGAGGAATCGGTGCACCTTTATCGCTATCGGAGCCACCGGGTATTTCTCTTTTAGGAGGACCTCATTTTTTCCTATATAGTAAGCAACTTCCTCGAGAGTAGATGTGAGTTCGAAGTCCGAGAAATGTAGGACATTGTGTGCAGGATCCCAGCATGTGACAAGTGCTCGAATTACGCCTCGGGGAATTATGTCCATGAATCCCGTAAGGTCCTTCAAATAACATTTGAACCAATCTTGTCCTTCCTGTCCCATGTCATTCCACCATAATCTTAGCTCCAAAGGGATTTTGTTCATTAAAGTGAAGGGTTCATTATGTATCGTGCTCATCCTGCACATTTATTAAAGGCAATTTTATTCAGAAAAAAGGAAAAATAGTTTTCAAAGACAATTTTCATTTTCAGGTTTTTATTTTGAAAAAGAAAAAGAAAAAGACATGATTTTTCGAAGTGGCCATTTTTGTCAAAACAACCTTCCGGCGTCCTTTCGGCACATTCGACTATTTCCAAAAATAGCAATCACCTCGATTATTTGAAACTAAAATATTTTTTGGTCATTTTCTAAAAGGGTGGTTGGACCCGTTCAAGGGCTGCCTATGTATCCCGCCTAATGGCGAGAATCAAACCTGCATAGTTCGGTCAGTTTATTTGACCAATTATTTCAACAACAATGTTCTTTCCTATTTTTCTTTTCAAATTTCTAACAACTCTTTTGCCAATATCTCTCTCTCTCTCTCTCTCTCTCTTTTCGAAATATTCTTTTTCTATTTTCTCGGGAATTTTGTTGGTCCGCATAATGATCAAAGACAATTAAAAATGCAACATATAATATGCTCAGTCTTTAATTACCGGTCACCTGTCCTAGACGGATCCAACCCCTGTGTTGAGTCCCCTAAGTCAGTTATGATGCAAATAATCGTCCTAGATCTATATTTAATATCTTAGGGTTTCATAGAGTGCTAGACCGTGTACCCGAGTGGACAACTTGGGTCGAGGAGGGGGCTACGTACCTGTGACCTGCGGGGTCATTCGGCTTTGTAACTTATTTGGCCTCTGTTTCTTATTTTGGGTATAACTTAACAGAAAGGGGAGTCTCAACCAGTAAGCAAATCCCCGGAGGTACAGAAGAGAAGGTTTTTTCGGCATAGTTTACATATACAATCCACATAATATCAAAGCGGTAAAACACGTAGCATGTTGTTCAAAGCATATAACAAAGTCAAATAATACCTAGAACGACAATTCTAACGAGCTCGAATTCTTAAACCCTAAAACCGAAGTTCTGGGTTACTTATCCCCAGCAGAGTCGCCAGAGCTGTCACACCTCCCTTTTTACTACCTTTTTGTTTTATTCCCGACCAGAAGAATAAGGTATACCTCGATGTTATGAATACCCCGGAAAGGATATAATAACAACGAGGAATGAGTTTTTCCAAATAAAGGATAATCGGTCCGGGATTTTATTTATAATTTCAGAGTCACCACTTGGGAAGATAATGGTGTCCCAAGTCACCGGTTAATCCTGAATCCGAGGAAATTGACTCTGTTTTTATCAGTCTGCGCAACGAGAAATCTGAATAAGGAATTCTGTTAACCCGGGAGAAGATGTTAGGCACTCCCGGATTACGTGGTTTTAGCACGATCGCTCAACTGTCATTTTCGGTTTTATATGATTTATTACATGCTTTTGAGTAATATGTGCGTGTTTCAACTTTAATATTTTTTACAAATTACGACGTCGTGAAAACGTATTTCGAGTGACACCACAACCAGTACGCCTGTGACCCTTAACACGTTTCGGCGTTACTGAGATTTATGATTTGAGTCACATTAAATGTGCACCCGTATTAAGGAAAGTATATTCTTAAATCGTGCCTAAATCGTCTATCGGCTTTTTAATATTTTGGAAAAGTTGTGAAACTATCTAGCAACCTTCCCGAGTATAACATATATAACTTACTTATGTATTTGGGGGCCCCGCTGTTTCATTTTCAATGCGAGGCTCATCCCAATTTGATTTTAAAGTTCAATCCTAGTGTGTATATACTATGTGTTTCTGTTTTTGGTTTTTCTCCTAATTCATTGCTTTTTAGAGTTTAAATCCAGGCCATTATTTTCTATTTACACTGGCCTGGAACTGGGCTTGATTCGTATTAATTTACATTCCTGGGCATTGAAACCCAGGAACTTGCCGAAACTTGTTCAACAGGAGGCCCAATATCACTTTGCATAGGTCTGGGCCTTCGCAGCTTATTACGCCCAGATCATATGTAATTAGAAAAGAAGAACAGAAAACATGAGTCATTATTTACATAGAAAATCAGTATTTAAAATGTAACAGAATTTAAGCTATTTTATTCAATAAAAGGAAATGAAATACAGTGTTACACAAATAATCTCGAACTTTGAACGTCTAGTGTGAAATACATTTAACTAACAGACTGTTTTTTTTGTTCTTGTATTCGATTGCTACTTCAAAACTACTGATTCCAATTACTTAGTATTTAAAGCTAATTTGTATTATTGGTAACATGCTATACTCAATCATTTGCAGTTTTCGAGAGCTAATTGAATGATTAAACTTGAAACTAAATTAACATGATATGAGACTTTATTTAACTGTAGTGTTTCATTAACTACTAATGTTGTTCAAATTAATCTAATTGATTTCCGATTTAAACTAGCTACTACATGATAGTATTGTTAATTATCTATTCGTTTGCAGGTTTACTTTTGTACCAGATTTAGTTGTTAACCTATTTTATTAGCTAGGTGATTATGATTACTATTACTACTCTAATCTACATACTACTTTATTACATTGTTTTCAGCACCAGTTTGTGCCTCATAAGAGCTAATTATACAATCATTTCCTATCAGAATCACAAATTAACTACTTATACACTAAATATAAGAAAAACAAATAACAGAAAGGCTTTCAAATTCGAATCAGGATTTTCATTCCTTCAAATAAACTTCAGTTACATTGCCCGAATAGCGACTGTGTACCTTATTCAGCAACAGAAAATGCCAATGAGTCTAAGGGGGAATAAGCAGGAAATAGCAAATAGACCACAATAGATAATGCAACAGCAATAAGAGTGAGTTTCAGCAAATCAAATTGAATTCCTCAGAGATCAAGTGAAGCAAATATCCAGCAGCAAGCGGTAGAAAACCAGTAAAACCAGCAGAGGATTTCCTACAACTTCTAGTAAATAGCTTCGACTAAAACCCAGGCAGAATTTACTCTATGTATCTATATGTATATCTCTGAATTTCTATTTCAAAAATCCAGCCCTTAATCAGGCTCAAATGGTGTCTATTTATAGGTGAGATTGGTGAAAATTTTGGGGGGGGGGGGAAATTTGAAAAGTTATTTCTAGTTTCCTCCCATGAATTCTTTCAATTGTTACACTTAGCTACCATTTTCAGATTTGAAATTGCCTTCCAGCATGTGTTGGAAGGTTCTAATTGATTCTTTTTGGGGTGTTTTACTAGTATACCCCCACTTGCTAAGGTTATTTACTAAGTTTCCTTTTATTTGAGTCTATTATACCTTAGTTTTGTGCAATATTGTAGATATCATAGGCCTAAATGTCTTAAAGGTCATCATAGGCTCTATTAAATCCATAATTTCTATTCCTATTATACCCTTAATGGCAAATACTATTTACCCGACCTTGTCTAGGTCTAAGTATGTTGTTTCAGCTCTTATTTAACTTCTGGCCAATATTCATAAGTCATTTAAGACTTGGCCAGATTTGAACTTCAATCTTATTTCACTTTAGCCTATTTTCTTTTCATTTTTCTGTATTAGAGTTAATTTGCAGGACTAGCCTGCTTATTTACCTAAGTCTATACTATTTAAAGTTTAGCCATTCCAATGTTTGTACTTACCTTTGCAAATTTAGTCAATTAGTTATGACTGGCCACTTAGAATTAGTTAAGACTTGCAGAGCTTAGCCAGTTTCAGACTTAAGTCTGTTTATTACAAAATTAGCCATTTGAATTTAAATCTAAAGGATTATAGAGTTGGCCAGTTACAAAACTGACCACTCTTATTACTTATTTCAATTGTAACCATTTTATGTTGTTTTCAATTTTAGCCTATTTGACTACTTAACATGCTTTCAGACTTAGCCACTTATCTAATTACCAATTTATTACAGCTATAACCAATAACCCTAAGTACATTAGGCTTAATAACAGTCCAATAACATAAAATTATTACAGATACAACCCTTTTCGCATTCAATTGCACACATAGCCACAAAATCAAAATTAATTGTCATTTAACCAATACTCAGAGGGGAAATTTGAATATTGTTGAATTTCAACCAAACAGACTCATAATTCAGTTTTCAAGCATAGTATGTCAATTAAACACAAAGAAGGCATAATCAGAATTTTCTCACGTCAAAGACTAATAGAAACCCTAACATACTCGGGTATATTTGATTAAGTATAATAGGTAGGATTATCAAAAAAGAGACATTCTATTAAGAGAGAAGCATAGCTAAAACAGAGATTATTTCAAGGAATGAAACTAATCTAAACATGAGATTAGTTAAACGACTAAAAGAAAAAGAACTCAGACATAAAAGCATGCTAAAACAGAAAAAAGAGATGAAGATGAATCATGTAAACAGAAGATAACAAAGAAGAACAAAAATCAAAATATAAAATCATAAAGACAAAAAATAAAAGGAATGGGAACTTAGCTTTGCAGGATTTGTCTCCTGAGCTATTCCCATTTATCATTTTCTTTTTCTTGTTCTTTTTTCCTTTTCTCTTTTTTTCTTTCTTTTTCCAGTTTTGTTCTCAGACTTCAAGTTGAAGTCTTTTCTTTGTCTTTTAATCAAAAGAAATGGGTTCAGGGTGTTAGAGAGAGGGGTTTTGTTTTGGGGTTAGGTTTTGGGGTCGACCGGAGTTAGGGTTCCTGCGACATGTTTTTGAAGATTCGAACAGATGGAGTGATATTCGAAGAAAAAGGCTTGTGTGGGGTGATAGATCAAGGGATAACGGTTAGACGATGTTAATTTGGGAGCCGGTCTCATAGGTTGTGGTCACCGGAGAAGAACTCCGATGATCAGAATTTCAAGAAGCTAGGGATTTTGGTGTTTCTTGGGTGGTCTGTGGTGGTTTGTGGTGGGGAAATAAGAAAAGGGAGGTTTGGGAGGTAGGGGATGGCCGGAGATGGCCATTAGAGACGGCCAGTCTCTATGACCGGTAAAGTTTCGAGAAGAAGAAGGTGGAGACGAAGACGGCTAGGGTTATGTGTGTAATGGAATGGCCAGTCTCTGAAGAGAGACCAGGCTTTTATACCTGTTACATTTGACTGATCCCTGGCCGTTAGATAAATTGAGATCAATGGCCAGGATTAAATGCCCCAAAACGCCGTCGTCTCATTAAATGAGAGACATATTGCCATCCGTTAGATCTTAAGACATTGATAGCTAGAGAGAGTCCAAAATGTGCAGACTAATCAAATCCCTTTATGGGTTGAAATAAGCTTCTAGATAATGGAACCTTAAGCCCGCATAAGCCCTAATAGCTGCTGGATTTCAACAAAGCAAACATGACTGTTTTCTATTCACTAGACTGGTCAAAAATAAATTTATTCTAATGCTTGTGTATGTGGATGACATCTTAATGACAGTGAATAATTTAGTAGAAATCAACCAAACTAAAACATCACTTCATAACTTCAAACTGAAGGACCTAGGAGAGCTAGGATACTTCCTTGGTATTGAATTTGCTAGGTCAAAGGAAGGGATAGTTATGTCACAAAGTAAGTATGCACTTGAGATGATTTTAGAAATAGGCTTAGCGGGCTCAAAACCAAAAAACACACCTATGGAACAAGATTTGAAGCTCACAAGTATAGAGTTTGATAGCTACACCAACAACAACAACAACAACAACCCAGTATAATCCCACTTAGTAGAGTCTGGGGAGGGTAGTGTGTACGCAGACCTTACCCCTACCCTGGGGTAGAGAGGCTGTTTCCAAATAGACCCCCGGCATCCTTCCCTCCAAGAACTCGTCAATACATCTTGGGGAGACTCGAACTCACAACCTCTCGGTTAGAAGTGGGGGTTGCTTACCATAGAGTTTGATAGCTACACCAATACAGGAAATCATGATGATTCATTAGTAGACATGGGAAGTTGTGAGAGACTAATAGGGAAGTTATTATTCCTCACAATTACCGGGCCAGGCATTTCATATGTAGGGGTGTCAAATGGGGCATGGCAGGTTAGGGCGGGGCGGAGCAAGCTTTGACCTGCTAATATTTTGACCCGCCTTGCCTTGCTCTATTTAGAATTTTTTTAAAATTTTGCCCCGCCCTGCCCCGCCCTGCCCCGCCCTGCCCTGCCCCGTTTAGGCTTTATTGTAATTTTTTTTTAATTTATAATATTATGTGTATATGTATTATATGAGCAGATTCCATCTTCATAATCATGCATTAATAAAAAAAATGTTTATCTACATAGAATTTATTGTACTCACTTCCAGTTAATTAATTTTCTTTTATTGTTATACTCATCTAACTATCCACTTACTGTTTTTATAGAATCAACTTTGTCTCCCAGGTTGGTAAAATAATGTTTGATCTGTATGATCACATGGTGAAGAATAATTGACTTAAGTACATATTTCATGCTCGTCTCTGATTAAATGTTGTTCCTGTCATACCTTAATTATTATCTGTGCTTGTTAATTGACGTACTAATTGCGTCAATGAAGAAAATTTTGATCTCCTCCTACCTAAACTAAGGTTAACAAAAAATAATTTTAAGTTTACTTAGGAGTTTTATACCATGTGTTTATGTGCATTCTTGTCTTGATTGTTTGGTATAGATCATATTTAATTTTGTATTTTTTGTATTAATATCGTAAAAATATATTTAAAAAGATACAAAGAGCTGAACATTGATTAGGTATTGTAAAAGTGATATTTTCTCAATTTTCATTAAGTATTTTAAAAGATATATTTTATGTATTTTCCTTTAATATCTTATTTTAAAAATTCAATAATTTTTCAGGCCATTGGGCCTCAGGCTATCCAATGGCCCATTATTGGAACTAAGCCCACCTGCCCTACCCCATTAAAATTTTAAAAATAATAAGTTTTGCCCTGCCCCGCCCCGCCCCGCACTATTTATCTTGTAACCTACCCTGCCTTAGTAAGTGTTTAACGTGCCCCGCCCCGCCCCATTTCCCATTCCTATTCATATGTAGTCCAATGCCTTAGTCAAATCAGGCACACATAAAAAAATAACACTATGAAGTAGCATTGCATGTTATAAAATATATTAAGAAGCAGCCAGGTTTGGGATTGATCATGTCTAGTAAAAGTGAAGAGTAGGTATATGAATTTTGTGATTCCGATTGGGTCTCATGTCCTATTTCAAGAAAATCATTGATAGATTATTGTATTAGACTGGGAAATTCACTCATTTCTTCGAAGGCGCCATCTGAAAGAGTTCTACAGAAGCAGAATACAGGAGTGGCAAATACAATAATTAGGCTAGTTTGGTTAAAGGGACTGCTAAAAGAATTGCAAGTGAATCTAAGGTTCCCTATGGAACTACACTGTAATAGCAAGGCTGCACTACAAATTGCAACTAACTCCATGTATCATGAGAAATAAAACACATAAAAATATAGTCATTTCATTAGAAAAAGAAACTTCAGCAAGGTATCATTAGAACAACTTATATTGCTACTCAATGTCAACTTGCAGATCTTCTGACAAAAGCATTGGGCATCAACAACACATGATTCTTCTGTCAAAGTTGGGAATGAAAAATATTTTTCATTCACGACTTGAGGGGAATGTTGAAGTACATAGTTGTACATCATATAATTATCATAGTACTCTTCTAGAAGAAATGTCAGTTAGTGGATTAGTTAGGTGATTAGCACACTACAAGGTTAATCAGTTAGAAAAAACTGTTTAGACTGAAATTATATATTTATATGCGAATTGTATATTTTACATATTTTGATAGAAAACAGAAATTGCAATTATCTCTCTGTTCAGTTACTTCTCTTTTTCTCTCTTAGCTGTCATTTTCTCCTTCTTCTTAGACGAGTTTGCATTGCATCATTGACTGCCGTAGTGCTCATTTTAACATATTTCACGTCTTGGAATATCTATTCTTGAAAGTTCTGAACTTGTAACAATATTTAGTGCATATATATAATATAAAATCTCTTTGGGTTCACCAAAAATCAAAATCCTAAGAAAATTAATTAAATTCTCATCTTCAAGATCGAAACTCAAGTCCTAAGTCAATTTTCCATTTTCTTTCTTTTGCTTTATCTACGTTTTTTTAATCCTTTATTTTCTTAATTTATCTATTTTCTCTCTTTGTAAAATGGGTCGAACCAACTAAATATGTTCTATCATTCAACCTTCTTTACATAAGTCAACATTAAAGATAATGGCACTCGTGGGTCATCAAATTTTGATTCCGCCTTTATAATGTTCCGTTATAGTTATTAGGGTATATTTTTATGTTTATTTTGTACTTATATAGATTATTTTACTTTTTAAATCATTATTTTTCGCATAAACTTATCTTTTTCTTGGAATATCACTCTTATATTTTGCAAGGATTGAACTCTGGTACGGATGAACAACACCATCAACACTCTTATATTCTCTTTTTTTTTCTTTTTTTTAAGGCATTGATCTCGATCTACATGAAGAAAAACCAATACAAGCGATTATTAGGAAAAGCGACAAAACAAGGCGGTGTTATATAACAAACTATAACATTTTGAGGACAAAATACATAGTACTACGTAACAAACTAACATGCTTTTCCCCAACTCAAATTTTATCATTTTTGTTGGGTTGTTGGTCTGTTATACTTTGCCAAAGCCCAAACTCCAAAAATAGAATCTAATATCCTATCCTCATCTAAAGTTTTAAAAGGTGAGACACAATTTGCGTAAATTAAGTCATGACATTTTTATAGGAATTTTTACGCAACTAATAAATTTGATTTTAATCATATTCTAATCAATGAATGATTCATTAGTGTTTATCAATAAGGGAACTAAGACTTAAATGAGCTTAATGGCCTATAGACAGTGAAACAAACAATTCAAGACTGTACAGACTTAATATATCTAACTTGAATTGAATGTTACTCAATTTTAATTTATAGATAGAGGCAGAGCCTCAATTTTAATTTTGTGGGTTCTGAATTTTAAATGATGATTTCAAGTGCTAATAATTGGATTTTAAATTTAATAATTTTGCACATATTTAATAAATTTTATAATATAAATATGCGAGTAAAAATTATTGGGTTCAGCCAATTCCATAGCTCGACTTTTCCCGCCACTCCGCATTTACACAATTTCTAAAGTAGACAATTTTTTATAATATCCATAGACCATAATCAAATTAGTATTCCATAATTAAATAAGCTATCCCATGACCTAAACACATCTTTTTCTGCTTTGTAATTGAAGAAGAATGATGAAACTACAAAAGGGATCAGCTGATATCCTAGAACAACAACAACAACAATAACAACAATATAGTACAATCTTACGTAGTGGGGTCTGAGGAGTGTAGTGTGTATGCAAACCTTACATCTACCTTGGGATAGAGAGACTGTTTTCAAATAGATCGTCCGACATCCTTCTTCCAAGAACTTCTCACATCTTGCTCTTTGGGAGAATCGAACTCATAAACGCTTAGTTAAAAGTGGAGGTTGTTTAACATCAAAGCAATCTCTCTCACGTGAAATCCCTAAAATTAGCTTGCATAGTTATCCATAAAATGGAGCATTCCTTCGTTATCAAAGTATTCAGAATCTTAAGGTCAAAGGAAGTGTTCTCCTAATACGTACAGACCTGGCCAATCCATATTGAATAGTCTATTGTTTCTCGAAAAACAATATTAGGTCTCAAAGTAGCTGTAGATTCAGTTTTTTCCTTCTCTTTAGTTTTGGAGCTCATAAAGAAAAGAGCTATCAAATATACTAAAAAATATATTGATTATGTATAAAATAAATATATTACTCATCAATATAAAATAAACATATATTTTCCGAAATTACTTTTTGGAGCGACTATACAATATAATTTTTTCCAAGCGATTAAGGGGCATTTTAAAGTTGCATAAAGTATGGCCATCCAAGTTTATTTGGTAATCGTTATGCCTCTAGGTGTATCATTTTTTTTCTACAAGTTTGTACTCAGCATAAGCATTAGCCATTACATATTTGTGCACGTAACATTTTGAGCCCTACCAAAAATTAATAAATATTCATGCACATATAAATATCATACATTAAGGCGAATATAGACATTAAAATTGTCGTCCATATTACACGTCTTGAATATCTATTCTGAACTTGCCACAGTATTTAGTGCAAATATATAAAATATATATGTCTTTCTTTTCACATTAAACTAAATCTCTTTTCTTTTTAAAATAAATATTCACCAAAAATCTGAGTCCAAAACAATTTATTAAAATTTTCATCTAGAACAAACTGGTTCTTCCAAAATTGTCTCCAACGAAGGTTTCCTTGATCTACATGACAACCTATACTTCAACTCATGCTCCACCGGAAACCCTTCAACCCCATCCGAATTCCGTCCACCGGCGTTAAACTCCGGCGTTGCCTCCGGCGCCGTCGCTGATATTTCCGGCGAAATCTTAATATTTCCACCAGAAATTCTCTTAGCAGCAGAATTAGCAGCCAATAAAAGCACAGTCATATCAGAAGCTGTCACAACTGAATTCACTCTCTTCATTGGAAACATAATATAAACATTTCCAAACTCCAAATCTTCATCGGCAGATAAAGCTGAAAATCTACGACCAATGTTTAACGAACTTGAATTCACTAAAAAATTATTTGGATTCTCTAACATGAGTTCTGCTGCTTTTATTGGTTCACGAAATTGTCTGATTTCTCCTCCTGGTAGAACAACTCTGGCTGCTTTTGAATTCCTTATCGTTGGTATAACAGTGCACGAAGTAAAGTTTCCCATAGAAAATTGTAATAAAAAAAATTACGTAGTTTCAAGCAAGAAAATCTTGTTTAGGGTATGTAAAAATGTTATTGATATTGGGTTTCTTGAGAATGTGTGTGTGAATGGGTGTTTATATATGTGAGAGAAAAGGCACACGGACTAGAAAAGAAAAGTATACAGTATAAGATTTCTACAATATGGAATTCCCACGTTTGAGACTGTTGAGTCAAAGGGTTTGACGATATACACGCCGTTGAAAAAGGGAAAAGGGGAGGAATAAGAAGAAGCTAATTAAGGTATATAATTTACGAGGGATTTTGCTGTGACTTTAAATTTTGAATTTAAGTTCTAGTCACCTCAAGAATACTTACGGGTAGGCTTGCTTAAATAAAATATGAAATTTATAATTTAGAAAGTAAAAAGGTTACTTACTACCACAGGTAAATGTAACTAAACTGTGTAAAAAATTGTTTATACAAACGGATTAAACTCTTAAATTTTACTATATACTACTCCTTTCATTTAAATTTGTTTGAACCCTTTGTTGTACGAGGATCAACCCGACTAATTTTTGGTATAAGTTCAGACATAAATTCTTTGAAGTTTTGTGGAATTAAATTTACATAGTCAGAAATTACATACAGGTATTATAAATAAATATAGTTAATAATTTTGTATGGGGTCAAATTTGACCCTACACGTCTTTATGTCAAGAGTGCACGACCTTCAACGTGCACCTCCTATAAAAAGGGCACGGTTCAGACGTGAGGGCGTGGACAACGTCACTTGTGACAGGGCGTCCTCGCTAAGAGGACGTCGACTACGTTCCAATGTTTTTATTATTATTTTGAAGGAGGCCCCTTCTTATATAAAAGGGGTCTCCCTAGTGTAAAGATCATTAGTGTTATTATCTAATAATACAGATCTATTACTCACTCTCTATGATTTTCTCTCTACTTCTTAACTCTCACGAACAACTGTCTTAACTTCATCATTCTACAATATCTGATCTATCATCACTATTTCGCTCTTATATCTCTAGCTTATTACCTTTGTTTACGATTTATCCTTCCATATTATTAATTATTTTAAGCTTGCAAAGTAACGATTAACTTTTGAGCCAAACAATTTGGTGCCATCTGTGGGGAATTCGAGAATCAAAATCATAGTATCCACCTAGAAATCAGCCAACCACCTTTCTCTACATCACACGAAAATCAAAGATGGCTGAAAATAACACCAGATCCAAAGCAATAATGGCGGTCACAACCAACCTTCTTGGTCCTCTCAACAAGGCCAGTGACATTGCCATCATCAACAAGGTGCGGAGATCTCATCTCCCCCCTCCGAGGATCCAACGACCTTGCACGACAAAGGAGCTTCCATATCTGCCGTCAAGGAAGCACCCTCGGTGGTCAAGAAGCTACTAGAAGAGTGGCTGGTAAGCACTCTGAGTGGCTTGGTCGAGAAATCACCACAAGGCAATGTCAGGTCAGTGCCAACGATAAGTATCACCGCTGCCATGGGTGAACAGGAGAAAACACGAGTAAACAATCAACCCATCGAGGCGCAGACCAGTGGTGGCATGCTAACTACCATCCTAAGAAAGATGGAGGAGATGGAAAACAAAAAAAAGCACTCTGCGACCAGATGAAGGAACACTAGGAGAGGGTCGACAAAATCCCCGGATCCCCTAAGTTTCTACTAAAATGCGACATCGGTTGGTTCGTAGAGCAGCCATACTTTGAAGAAGTTGCCCCCTACTCGATCCCAAAAACCTTCAAGATGCCTCCTTACTGGAGGGTGTACGACAGAACCACTGATCTTGAGGATCATTTGATCCACTACGTCACTGCCGTAAAGGACAACGACCTATCGAAAGAATAAGTACCGTCAGTGCTGCTGAAAATGTTTGGCGATACCTTAACCGGAGGGGCCTTGACGTGGTATTCCCAGTTGCCAGCTAAGGCAATATCAACGTTTGAAGAAATGGCGGATAAGTTCGTCACCGCCCACGCATGTGCAAAGAAAGCGGAAGCAAGGTTTAACGACATCTTCGTCGTCAGACAAGCTACAGGTGAAGGGCCGTGGGACTTCCTAGCCAAGTTTAACAGGGTGAGGATGAGTTTGCCGAATGTGTCAGATGGTATGGCAGTCGCCGCCTTCCAGTACAGACAAAGCAAGGACGGCTCGAGGGCAACTAAGAAGCTGCTGAGCCGCCTCATGAAATATCTCCCTACAACATGGGAGGAAATCCACAACGCCTATTGTGCCGAGGTACTAGCGGATGAGGATGATCTCAATAGGCCGACTTAACAGCTGACAATAATACACTCAGAAATAAGGAGAGATTGGCGTAACGAGGGACGTCGGGAATACCTCCCACGTTCCAACAGAGATCGACATCAGTCGTACACCAGATCCTCTTATCCACTGCCAAGACATACAGACGCATTATAGTGACATGTCGCCCCACTCCGAAACGAGAGAGGTACGCCCCCTTGTTATCAGCACATAACTTTTGTGTGTCTCCTTCAGAAATAGGGTACGCATTGGAGAAGCTAGGCACCAAAGTGCAATGGCCACAAAATATAAAGTCAGATCTCGCCACAAAGAAATCGAATGTCCTGTGCGAGTTTCATAAGGAATGGGGACACAAGACCGAAGATTGCATAGGTCTACGACAAGAAGTAGTCAGGATGTTCAACCAAGGATACCTGAAAGAGCTACTAAGCAACAAAGGAAAAATCAACTTCGCATGTGGATGAGAACAACCCCGTGGCCCACCAAAGCTGCCTTCCCTAACACGGATGATAAACATGATCGTCGGCGGCGACAACGAATCAATGATCAACCACGTTAAGTTTGCCAATACTCACAGGCTGAAGCGGACCATCTCCCACGAGTAGTATGATGTCTTTGAAGGTAGTATCGCCTTCGATAAATCAGATGTTGACGATTTGCCTTTCCCTCACTATGATGCTTTAGTTATTACTTTACACATTATTGATACGGATGTCAAGAGAGTCATGATCGATGATGGAAGCGGCGCATGTATTAGCCATCCACAAGCTGAACGTCGATCCGCTGCACCCGGCGGTACGGTAGATGAGAAGGAAATTTAATGTCGTAATCAATGAAGCAATCAGCAAGGAAATAGACAAACTACTCACACACGGGTCCATTAGGGAATCAAAGTACCCTCAATGGATTGCCAACGTCGTCATGGTTAAAAATAAAAACGGGAAGTAGATGATGTGCATAGATTTCACCGACCTATATAAAGCATGCCCAAATGATTCATTCCCGCTCCCCAACATCGACCAGTTGATCAACGCCACCGCGGGACATGAACTGATTGAGTATTTTAGATGCCTATTCTGGCTACAATCAAATCATGATGGCCGAGGAAGATTAGGAGAAGACGACCTTCGTCACCCACAAAGGAACCTATTGCTACAAAGTGATGCCCTTCGAGCTAAAAAATACAGGGGCTACATACCAGAGATTGGTCACCAAGATGTTCAAAGAGTATTTCGGTAAGACCCTAGAAGTCTATATCGATGATATGCTGGTAAAGTCGACGAGAAAAAAGGACCACATCGACCACCTAAAAGAAGCCTTCGAAATACTGAGGAGGTACGTGATGAAGCTGAATCTCAAGAAACATGCTTTTAGCATGGCCTCAGGAAAATTCTTAGGGTTCCTCATATCCCAATGAGGTATCAAAGCCAACCCAGACCAAATCAAGGCAATAGACGCGATACCCGAGGTACTGAAAATCAAAAAGTAGGTGCAAAAGCTAATAGGGGGAACAGTCGCCCTATCCAGATTTATCTCATGATCCTCTGACAGATGCCATAAATTTTTCAATATATTGAGAAAGGACAATGGATTATAATGGAATGAAGAATGCGTCAAAGCCTTGAGAGAACCGAACGCGTATCTGTCCTCGCCTTCACTGGTGGCCAAAGCAGACCCGGGTGAGCCCCTACTAGTATACCTAGCCATGTCAAAAGTCGCCGTCAGTGCAGTATTGGTCCGAAAGACTAAAGGTACGCAATCCCCTATTTATTATCTTAGAAAAACCCTAGTGGAAGCCGAAACACAGTATCTATACCTAGAAAAATTAGCCCTGGTACTGGTCGTAGTTTCACGAAAGCTCAGACCCTATTTCAAATGCCAACCCAGAAAAGTAGTGACTATCGTCCCCTTGAGAAGCATCTTACCTAAGCTTGAATTATTATGGAGGCTCTCCAGGTGGGCCATAGAGCTCAGCGAACATGATATTTCATACTTCCTGAGAAACGCCAACAAGTCGCAGGTCCTCGCCGACTTCGTGGACGACTTCAGTGTCGGGATACTACTAGAGGCGAAATAGGAGGCACATTTTCCAACACGGGCCTATGGGCCCTCTATACTGACGATACCGCTAATGCCTCAGGATCGGGACTAGGACTTGTCCTCAAAGTCCCCACGGGTCAAATAATTTGGCAGTCCATATGATTCCCCGAGATGACTAACAACAAGGCGAAATACGAAGCCGTTATCGCAAGTATAAAATTAGCCAACAAGTATGGAGCTCGCCGACTCATTCTTCACTGCGACTCCCAGCTCGTGGTGAACCAAGTTACTGGGACTTACCAAATCAAGGAGCAGAGATTACAAAAGTACCAGGCAGAGATCCACAAATTAATGATCGAGCTCGATTAGTGCCGCTTTGAGCAGGTTCCCAGGGCACAGAATGCCGAGGCGGATGGTCTGGCGAAATTAGCCGCAGCCACCAGAAACTTCGACAAAGAGAGTGTGGTCACCCTACTCCATTCGGCCATTAATCATACATATGTACTCTCATTAAATATAACTTGGGACTGGCGCAACCAGTTCATGTCCTACTTGCAGGAAGGGACATTCCCGCCTAAAAAAAGGACAAGAAGCTCCACGTACAGGTCGCCCGATACTTCCTGATAAACCACGAGCTCTATAAATGGACCTTTGGCGGACCTCTGGCCAAATGCCTAGGTCCTAACCAAATGACACTGATACTCGAGGAAGTACATGAGGGATATTGCGGCGCCTACACAGGTAACCGCGCCTTCGTGCACTGCCTAATACGGGTCGGCTACTATTGGCCAACATGAAGAAATATGTGGTAGAGTATGTCTGTCGATGCGAACAATGGCAGAAGTTTGCCCACATGATACACCAACTAGGAGAACCTTTCCACTCAGTCAACTCCCCATGGCCTTTCATCAAATGGGGAATGGATATACTCGGCCCACTAATGGTAGGACGAGAAAATGTACGGTTCCTATTATTTTTAACTGACTATTTTTCCAAGTGGGTAGAAGCAGGTGTGTACGCCCAAATACGCAAACAGGAAATCATTGCTTTCATATGGAAGAACATCATCTGCTGCTTCGGCATCCCTAAAGAAATCACCTGTGACAGCGGGCGACAGTTCATCGGCCAGAATACAACTGAATTCTTCGACAAATGGCATATTAAGCGGATACTATCGACACTATACCACCCTACACCAACAGTCAAGCTGAGTCCTCCAACAAAATGATACTAAACATACTGAAGAAGAAGCTCGAAGCTGCTAAAGGGTCCTAAGCTATTATCGAAAGTGTTATGGGCACACTGAACCATACCTAAATCCTCCACAGGAGAAATTCCATACTCACTGGTCTACGAAACTGACGCAGTTATACCGTTCGAAGTAAGCGAGCCGAGCCTTAGGTATTCGCATACAAGCGGAGCTTAAAATGACATGAACAGACTTCAAGACCTCGATGAGGTTTAGGAAAGAAGAGAAATGGACCACATAAGGATGGTGTCCCAGAAACAGCAAATAAAAAGGTACTACAACAAGAAGGCCAAAATACGACCACTCAAAGTGGGTGACTACGTCCTTAAAGCCAGAAACGTTGGCGTCAAAAGACCCAAGGAAAGGAAAGCGGGGCACCAACTGGGAAGGACCATACAAAATCACAACAGCAGCAAATAAGAGGGCATTTCAATTGGAGACAATGGAAGGAAAGATGCTCCAAAACAATTTGAAAGTTGCCCACCTCAAGTATTTCCACTTCAGAAAGGCATCTCCCGAGTCGTACTCTTTTTTCTCGGGGAGTTTTTAATGAGGTGACAGAGGGGACACCTGGAGATACCCACAAGGAAAGTTTGTCACACTATCTACTCCACACGCCCTCCTAACTGGCATGCCAAAGGGACAGGACTAACACGATCTCCAAATGTATGAAAGGCTACGGCCATCTCCAAATGTATGAAAGTCTATGAACATCTCCAAATGTATGAAAGGCTACGGCCATCTCCAAATGTATGAAAAACTACGGCCATCTCCAAATATATGAAAGGCTACGACCATCTCCAAATGCATGAAAGGCTACAGCCATCTCCAAATGTATGAAAGGCTATGGCCATCTCCAAATGTATGAAAGGCTACGGCCATCTCAAAATCTATAAACGGCTAAGGCCATTGTCGTAATAAGTCGACCTGGCTCGACTACGATCAATTGACTCGATACAGTCGAAGTCACGTATATGTCCAAGGCCATTTTTAATGTATAAACTACTAAGGCCATTGTCGTAATAAGCCGACCCGGCTCGACTATGACCAATTGACTCGATAAAGTCGAAGTCACGTGCATGGCCAAGGCCATTTCTAACGTATAAACAGCTAAGGTCACTATCATAATAAGTCAACCCGGCTCGACTACGACTAATTGACTCGATACAGTCGAAGTCACGTGCATGGCCAAGGCTATTTCTAACGTACAAACGACTAAGGCCACTATCGTAATAAGTCAACCCAGCTCGACTACCACCAATTGACTCTACATAGTCGAAGTCATGTGCATGGCCAAGGCCATTTCTAACGTATAAACAGTTAAGGCCACTATCGTAATAAGTCGACCCGGCTCGATTACGACCAATTGACTCCATATAGTCGAAGTCACATGCCTGGCCAATGCCATTACTAACATATAAGTGGCTAAGGCTACTTTGATAATAAGTCGACCCAGCTCGACTGCAGCCAATTGACTCGACACAGTCGAAGTCTTGTACATGGCCAAGGCCATTTCTAATGTATAAATGGCTAAGGCCACAATCGTAATAAGTCAACCCAGCTCGACTACGACCAACTGACTCGACACAGTCAAAGTCACGTACATGGCTACAGCGAGCACACAAAATAAAATATACGAAAAGAAAAAGCAAAATTGTAACTTCTATTTATCATCAAGCAAAGTATACATATACAACAAGATCTATTCATATCCCCAAAATAGCCAAAAACAAAATAAATGCATGTCCTAGCACCCGCCACCATCCTGCCCGCCGTCGCCCGCTGGTTCATCATCCTTTCCACTATCGTCCTCGGGTTGATAAGCTAAAGAGATCCAGGACCCGGAAGCCAGACGGTTAAAATCTTCAGAGGTATAGACCGTCAGATCTGGGAAATCAAAACTATACCCACAGGCTTCTTGAGTGACCCGAACCAAACATTGTAGGCTCTCGACCTCTTCCTCAGTTGCTCGACCTGCAGTGAGCAAGTCCTCAAATACGGTCAGCTTGGCTTCAGCATATACCCACATGTCTCGTGCATCACTAGACACACTGTCAACAGACCTAGATGCAGCTGCATGCTTAAGAGCCTCAACATCAGCCGTCTTGGCTTTGAGTTTGGTGGTTAAGGCATCAACCTCGGCACGTAAATTAGCATTCTCCACCGCTACCTTACGACCAATCTACAATTCATCCTCCTTTGACTAGAGAAGAGTCTCTAATTAAATATTCCTAGCCATGACGGACATCAACTAATCATCTACCTCCTCCATCTGATCTACTTATTTATGCAATTGGGCCTCTAACTACTCCAAGCCCGCACGAAAACCTGAAACTGCGGGTCTTGGAAAAGTAGGTCCGCCAATGTCTGATGCTTGGCGCGGTATTCCTTATACTTCTTTACCACCTTCTTAAAGGTGGCAACCTTCTATGTGCTCGTTGTCCCCTCTCTACCTCCAAAACGAGGGTCTGAAGAAACAAAAAAGCATATGAATTAGCGTTCACCAAGGTGCACTTTATAATACACAAAGAAGAATAGAGCATACCTACAAAGTCGTACTGGTGACCCTTCGGGATAAATCCCTATCGCTAATGTCTTTTAAACTTTCACGTTCGGCGGCCGCACATAGCAGGGATATGTATGTTGCCGTCTGCTTGCTATTTTGCAACAGGTTGTATCCACTTGGGATCAAAATGCGGCAGCTAGGCCCACCCACCGTCATCTCTACATGGGTCTGATCCCACCTTGGTGCATCCACGACCGTAGGGTACATCTGAGGACATTCTCTCTCTTCCTCCTCTGCCACCTCAGCAGCAGCTGACGTGCCATATTCCGAGACACGTACGGGGGCGATATAACCGCCCCGCCTTAGGGAGCCGACCTCCCTGAGCAAATGGCACCGGCCATCAGAACTCGCCTCGACACTGGACGAGGTTCACTTGCCCTCTCATCCTTCGAGGCAATTATCTTGTAGAGCATCAATCGATGCCTCTTCCGCTCCGGTGGCTCCTCGCCTTCAGAAGTCCCCCCACGGTCCGAGGGGACTTTGGTGAAGGATTTGCATCGCTTGTGAACTTAGCCACAGGCGCAGCCTCATGTTGAGCAAACTTTAGGGAACCCTCACTGGGAGAATCTTGGGGCACGTAATCATCCCCAGAATCGGTCCCTACTATCGACGAGGCTGCGATGTTCTGCCTCCTCCTCCAAGGGGAGCTCCGACCTGCCAATATAAAATAGGTCAAGCAACAAAACCCAATAAAACCTCCAAACCATGGTCGAAACATTACTTGATGGGTCGTACCGATAGCAGAACACAGACTATGTGGGACATTCCCTTGCCAAGCGAATCATCCTCTCCACCCACGGCCTAATGTCTTCAAAGGGTCGGGATAGAGAAGCCCTCACTGCCAAAAACAAAAGAGAGAGAAAAGAAGTTATAATGACCATATGGTCAAAGGTTGTAAACAATACTAAATACGAGTAAAGACACTCACGTTCTGGATTCCACCTCTCTGGGAATCCTTCAGGATTTGACACGAGGTGCTCCGTCCTGATGTAGAAAAACTTGCGCTAGAAGTGGCAATTGGTCAAGTTGTCGGCCTTGACGACCAGGCCCCTTGTGCCTCGGCTCTTTAGTTGCAGCATAGAGACCCTCATATAGCCAGGGCTAAATAACTACGACGAGTGATGGACCGAAACGATGAGTCCGGCCCTGGTCGCATAGGTGTTCTTAATATGACACACCTTCCGAGTGCAGGGAGTGAGCTGAGTCGGGGATATGTCATAGAAGTGACAAAGCTCCTCCACAAAGAGATAAACCGGGAGACCGTACCCGACTAGGAATGGATATGAATAAAAGGTGAAATATCTCGACCGGTGTACATTAATATAGTTGGTCCCGACCGGCTCCATGACTATATGGTTTGGGATTTGGTACGTTTCTTGTAGGCCATCTAAATGCGGTTGTAGAAACTCGGCATGATCCCAAGGGGATGTTAGGCTCTTGGTCAGGAAATCCCTTCAAGCAGGAATCTCTTTGTGAAGAACATTGTCCACACCGAAAGGGACGAGAGGTTTTTGGGCCTTTTTCCCACGACCCGAAGATGGTGGAACCCTAGATGGGGTATCATCGTAGCCTTTTCTGCTATGTTGTCCACGTTTTGCCAAAGTAATTATTTGTATGAATCAAGTTCTAACGGCTAAAAGAGTGGTTTCAATCGAAACATAAAGGTTTATAGCACTAAATAGTGGTTTTCAGCAAAGAAGATGAAAAGAGGGAGTAGAAAATCTCAGAAGTTCGAAAGTTGGCAAAGATTGAACCTTCCTCCTATTTATAGGGCTAAAATATACGGAAATCGAAAAGTCATAATTTGAAATAGGTGCAGGAAACCAAAAAGTCAAATCGCCTCCTGAAACATCTCGGGAGCAGGTATAATCATGATGCATGCTGAGGATTACGTCAGTTCAGAAAGTAGACCATGTACTCCCCCCCCCCCCTTTTCACGTCATTGCCATCATAATAAGGTCAAATTCTCCAAAGGATGAGATCGACATCTTTGCCCATTAAAGATGTCTACCGTATACGCCTCCAATGAGCGGAGGGACTAACTGTATGGGGTCAAATTTGACCTTACACGTCTTTATGTCAAGCGAGCACGACCCTCAAAGTGCACCTCCTATAACAGGTGCACGGTTCAGACGTGAGGGCATGGGCAACATCATTTGTGGTTGGGCGTACTCGCTATGAAGACGTCGACTACGTTCCAATATTTTTATTAGTATTATGAAAGATGCCACTTCTTATATAAAGGGGCCTCCCCATTGTAGAGATCATCAGTGTTATTATCTAATAATACAACTCTCTCACTCTCTCTCTCTCTCATTTTCTCTCTACTTCTTAACTGTGACGAACAACTGTTCTTAAGTTCATCATTCTACAATATCTGATCTATCATCACTATTTCGCTCTTATCTCTAGCTTATTATCTTTGATTTCGATTTACCCTTCCACATTATTGATTGTTTTAAGCTTGCAAAGTAACGATTAACTTTTGAGCCAAACAAATTCAAAATATGTTAACACTACTTGTAAAAAAAAATATGGTAAAAAAAATATTATTTAACACCCCAAATAGTAAAAGTGTCACAACCCAAAAATTAGAGGGACATGACCAGCACCCGACCGGGAAGCCCCAGTCAGGCGGACCTGGGTGCCTTTCGTACCCCACGCGTTACCTCAAGTTTTCCTTACTCAATATTTACAAGAATTAGCCATGTAATTAAATTAAAGCACCTTTTGAAAATTATACATACAAACATAATAGTTAATGAAGTTATTGAATCTTTGGCCAATGAAGAAACAAGGATATACGTAAGCTTCTACCCACATCCACTGTTTACGGAGGCTCTAAGAGTACAACATGATAATACAATATTTGCTGGAAACAAGGCTCCGGCTATACCATACACAATTGTAAAAATAAAACTACAGAAAAAAGTGGCCTGAGCCACGTAGGGCCCCGGGAGGAATGGGGCTCACCAAAATAGCTGACGGAAGATGGAGAAAGAGCTACGATCGGTGAGCTGAAGTACCTGCCGCAGATCGACCTACAATCATAACAGGAATGTAGCTCCCCCGGAAAAAAGGGACGTCAGTACACTTGAGTTGTACTGGTATGTATGAACAAACCTTTCTCCAAGTAAACTCAAACCATAAACAAGTAGGTAGCAGTAATAGAAGTGACATTCAAATCCGCAAGAAGAGAACAATTAAGCCAAACAGGTATACAATCTCTATTTCGCAAACAAGTATGTAATTGAAATAGTAACAACAATCAAATATGCAAAGAGAGAACAATCGAACCAAACAAGTTTTCAAACTCTCCTATTTCCCTTACCACAATTCCGTATCAATGATTTCACAATAGGTACATATGTTGATTTCAATGGCGATTTCGATTGCTCTCCAACTTTATTACCTCGTCCACCATTATTACCTCGGCCTCCCTTATCACCATAACCCATACTTTATAACTTCGTGTTGCAGCACGCAACCAGATCCCACCACACAGTCACAGTTCACAAACAACAACAAGAGTTCACAAAGATCAACAACAACACTTCTTAAGAAATAACAACAATGATTTACAAGTATTTCCATAACCATAATATTATTTTCCTTCGTATCCAGCAACTCACATGTGTTTTACATTACAATGACAATTGCCCACAATAAGCCATAGATGTGATTATCATAGTTATTCCAGCTGCATCATTCACAATTTTTCTTCCATAATTTGTTTCTCAATTGTTACCACATAACACTTTAACAATCATGCATTTAGTTTATTGCTAGTTACTTGCACTATTATATCGGGATACTTTACCACGACACTCAATCAAACCAATCACAAGAATTTCACAACAATCACAATCATACCAATCATAATAATATTTATGAATAAGCCACGTAGATATCACATACCAAACATTCGCACACCAAGAAAGGCGATTCTAGTAGGATCAAAGTTAGCCATACATACTTGGAGCCCAATTCCTTTCTAAACTCTACTTCCAATTCACCTAATAATCTAGCATGACAATATAGTGCACAAATTAATATATACCACTTAGAATTGATGCCCACAATTGTTACTCGACCTACTTAGGTTATCATGTCCTCTTTGAATATTTCTTTACCCCTACCTAATTCCTTTACTAGATTTTAGGTTATTAATGGACATGCACACCATTCAAACCATTAATTCAGGGACCAATTCATGAGACACCTCCCCCCCCCCCCCTTAGTTTTAAACATCAATTAATAGGAAAATTTAGGAATTTTACCTGAAGGGAAAGGGGTTTGAAGATAAACTTGAATTTTCCCGGCCCGGATAGCTTTGGAGAACAAGGTTTTTCAAGAAGGTAAATTTTCTCTCTCAAGACCCTCCCTTCCTCTCTCTTAATTTGATCATAAATATCGCTAAAATGAGGGGGTTGTGGTGTTTAATAAAAAGGGGTCGGATTTTAAAATTGGAAAAATAGAAGCCCGGTAAGATTTGCGGTTGCATTCTGCGGTCGCAGAACTGAAATACGATCTATAGATTGGACCGCAAAATTTCCAAAAACTTTGGAGAGTCTGTTCCAGTCTGCGACAGGAATGCGGTCCGCATTCCTGTTATGCGGTCGCATTTTGCACCGTAGAGTTGACCTTCACAATTCCTTTAGGATTTTATGCGATGATTATGCGATCCACATATTGAATATACGGTCGTTTAATGGACTGCATTTTCAACATTAATTTGACCAATCTACTATTCGACTACACGGCAGGAATGCGGTCCACATAGCTGATCTGCGACCACATCTTGGACCGCATATAAAACAATTTCTGGAAACTTGATTCTTTTGGTTTTTAAAAACTTAGTTTTCTACCAGGGATCCGAATTCTACACATTCTTAACATATGTTCGGAGCCGACACCACAAGTTACTAGGTTTTGAGTTCAAACATTTTACAGGGTCTTACATCCTCGCCCACTTAAAAATTATTTATCCCCGAATGAGGACTTATTCCTAACCCTTCAACATTCTAAGGCTCAGTTGGTTTTGAAAACAAGTTACCCAAGTTTTTGTACCTTTTTACTAACCCACTGATTTTAGAAAAACTTTTCTGGAGTTTCCTTTGTAATCTGGAAATTTCTACCTAACAAAGGGCCCCCGAAACATAAATTCCAACATGATAACAGGATTACAACCATTCCTACAATTGCCATACAATTTCCTATCATAACAATTACACATATTTGGTCGCTTGATACGTTTTGCTCATGATTCAGTTATTCAAATAGGTTTCACATAATTTTATCACGTTCGCACATCATATGCATACAAATAACTCATTACCAATCTATACTTACTATTAGTTGATTACTTAATCACAAGAACCATTGTCAATTTTTTATTTACCAAAGGGATGTTGTAACGACCCAGCCCGTCGTTAAGGAAATTTCCACCCCGTTACCTTGCATTAACATATCTTTTGCTTCTATATCGGTGTTAGAACCTATCGGGTGAGTTAGGAGTGAATTGAATTAAAAATGAAGCAAATAGCATGTTTGAAGGAAGTTTGAATATGGAAAGTCAACCTAGAGTTGACTATCGAGTTAGAGTGCTCGGAATCGGATTCTGATGATTCGACTAGTTTCGAGGGATCATTTATGACTTAGGAGAGCAATCGGAATTGAATTTGGAGATCCGGTGTAGAAATAGGCTTGAATTGGCTAAGGTTGAATTTTGGCGAAATCCGATCGATAGGTGAGATTTTGACCCGAGAGTCGGAATGGAATTCCGATAGTTGCAGTAGCTCCGTTAGGTGATTTTGGATATGCCTGCAAATTTTCAAGTCATTCGGACATCGTTTGGTCGGGTTTTTGATCGAATGTGAATTTTTTAAATTAAAGTTAAACTTAAGCTTAAATTTGTTGAAAAAGGACGATTTTGATGTTAACGATAGAGTTTTGATGATTGGAACAAGTTTGAATGATGTTATAAGAGGTGTTAGTACTTTTGGTTGAGGTCCCGGAGGCTTCGGGGTAAATTCGGATGCCCAACGGGTCATTTTTGGAAGATTTTTGCCGTTTTGAGCATAAATGTAATGATCCAAAGGTCTATTTTTAGTTCTAGAGATCCAAATTTGATTTCGAGACTTTGAGAATTTAAATAATGAATTATAGGACTGATCCGGAAATTTTGGTTTAATTTCATCAAGTCGCGATTGGGTTTTTGAGGCGAAACATGAGTTAATTGTTTAACGAGCCAAAATTGATGTTGCACTTAGCAAATGAGATCCAAATTCAGTTTTGTTTGAACCACTGGATCCGTATCAAAATTACGGAGTCATAGGAAAAAGAATCATCGAATTCCGAGTTCGTATGATTGAGTTATAGCATTTTTAGTGAAATAAAAAGCTGCTGCAATTTT